>OMLM01020663.1:2262-13448 GCA_900302695.1 Helostoma temminkii | reverse complement strand
TACACAGAACAGATTGACGTCTTTGACTCGGCCTGTTGTTCTCATCTCGTGATACGAGTCACTGTTGCTAAGGAACTAGAAGAATGAACAACAACACCCTGGACTGAGTTTAATAGTGTGTGTGTGTGTGTGTGTGTGTTTATCTGTCCAGTAATGACACACAACACAAACAATAGTCAGGGGTCTCCTTCACATTCCTGTCCCTCTCCAAACTCTCTCAACATCTGGTCTGTGTTATGACTTTGGTGTTACGCATATGGTCATGTAGTAACACCCACCCACACACACACACACACACACACACACACACACACACCTCTGACGACCTTTAAGGCCACCGGCTTTGTTAACAGCTGACAGTATTTTTGTTAATCTCAACAGAATATAACAATGATGGTTGGATTTCCTCCTGTAAACTAGAAAACATACGCTCAGTACTAACAGTTTTTATGACACTATTGGAAATGGTTCATTTATAATTGTACACTTTCACCATATGGAGCCAATAAGGTCATAATTAATTTCCTTTTCTCTGAGTCCAGGGTGTAATGTTATTTTAATTAGTGTAATTTTTCCAGCCAGTGTTTATTATCATCATTGTAAACATCTCTCTGTATTGATGATGCCACTTCCACAGAGCACACCGACACCTGGTGTATGAACACCATCCTGTGGGGCAGCGAAACGGCTGGTGTAAACAGACGTGGTCCAGGAAGACGCAGCTCACTGGGATGGCAGTCGGCAGTATGGCAAGCCTTAACTATTAATAACCAGCACTGCTGACAAATTAAAAGTGGCGTCCTGACAGTACAAATGTAGTGAAAAGCAGAGAATCTTTAGGTTTCACGGTCAGAAGATGGTGATTATCGGGGTTCACATAAAACTGTTCAGAAGCAACATCACTCCACTGGCACTGGTGATTTTTATCCACAAGAGCAAAATAAGTTCCTGCAGAATAAAAAGTTTAACTGGTAATTGATAAAGAAGGAACACCAGTGATCCAGATTGAAAATTGCACCGCAGTGGCACCATAATGGCACCAAAATGGCAGTTTATGCAGTGTTTATTTTATTTAAAACACCAGAAAACAACTGTGCAAAAGAATCAGCTTGGCTGGGATTAGGCTTAGAGACATCATGGTTAGGTTTAGGTACTAGATTAACATGGTTAGGTTTAGGTACTAGATTAACATGGTTAGGTTTAGGTACTAGACTAATGTTAAATGTTGCTTTTTTGCCTTCACTGCTTCATGGGACAACTATAACATTAGAAAGCTGTCTTATGATGGACTCAAACTCCTGTGTGAACACCATGTCTTCTGTTATGCCACCACCCACCCCAACTACGTTCTGGTGAAATTTGAGGGTATAATTACTTTGTGGCCATGTCATGTGCAGCTGCTAGTTGTCATGAAAAGGTACTTTACTAACAGTTACTAACATTCTACGATGTCGTATTTAACAGAAGGAACGTTCTCCAGAAAAAGCTTGGTGTGCTGTCGAATTAAAGGAATTACTGTTCCAACGTTAAAGACCTCGTTATTTCAGATTTTCCTTATTCCATTCCATTTTGTGATACGATGTGACATTTTACAATGTAAGATAAGTAGCAGTTTGTTTCTCTCTGCATAAATTAACTGTTTAAATCGTTCTGTAACATCCAGACAGAGGTGTCGACTCAGCTGTTTCATGGCTGTGAGACTGTGACATATTTATGAATCTCTGCGGTTGCACTGCTACACCCAGGCTCCTTGAAACAAACACGGAGTGGACAGACATTTAGCCTCCCCGAGCATGAAGGGCTGTCAGCGCTGACCAAACCTGTTTTTCCATGGATTTTTTAAGCCTCTAAGGTGGCGACTGCTGTAGACACACTCATCTTGCTTGTGTGTGGTCCGTCTTCAGGGGATTTGTTCAACTTTAAGACAAAGTGTTTACTTGGACTCATCACGAACTGATTAAGGTGATCTTGATTTTATGTTATTGTCATTACTTAAGCATCAGTAAGCGGCCAACTGCACTGACACTTCATTAATGACAATAACATAATAATATTGAGATCACCTTTATACAAATAGCCTATATCATGCTGCCATGCAACCCACCCCCTGGGGCTGACTCATAATATTATGCACATGTGATGCAGTACAAAGTAGCCTGCTGGCATTAATTTAACATTCCTAAATGTGATCATGTTGGGAACTTCACAGTGGTGAAATGTCATATTTGTGGAACATGAACAATCTCATTCCCATGCCTTAATAAGTTGTGGCAATGGGGTATTTCTTTTCCCAAGTGCCCAGAGAGAACCCATGCAAGCACAGGGAGAACATGCAAACTCCACACAGACCCTGGACGACCCGGGAGTTAAACCCTTTAAAACCTTCTTGCTGTGAGGCGACAGTGCTAAACACTGCACCATCCTGCCACCCAAAGTGAAAACTAAATTCTACAAATGTCTGTGAATATAAAAAAAATTAAAAACTGAAACAACATGTTGTATGTTGCAGATTTTCTACTGCACTGAAGGTTCCTAAGAGCATAGTGACCTCCATAATTCTCAAATGGAAGACGTGTGGCACAACCAGGACCCTTCCAAGAGCTGGTCACCTGGCCAAACTGAGCAAGCAGAGCAGAAGCGCCTTTACTAGAGAGGTGACCAAGAACCTGATGGCCAATCTGACTGAGCTCCAGAGATCCTGTGTGGAGATGGGACAAATTTTCAGAAGGACAACCATCGCTGAAACCCTCCACTGATCAGGGCTTTTTGGTAGAGTGGCCAGACTGAAGTCCTTCCTCAGTGTAAACACATGAAGAAGCACTTGAAGGACTCAGACAATGAGGAACAAAATTTTCTGTGGAAACTGGAATTGAAATGTTTGGCCTCAGTTCTAAACATTATGTCTGGAGGAAACCAGGCACCGCTCATCCCTACAGTGAAGCATGGTGGCTGGTCAGCGTTGAGAACAACAGCCAAGACAACACCGGAGTGGCTTAGGGACGACTCTGTGAATGTCCTAGAGTGGAATGTCCTCTGACTGTAACCCTACTGAACATCTCTGGAGACACCTGAAAATGGCTCCAACCTGACTGAGCTCGAGAGCATGTGCAAGCAGAATGGCAGAAAATCGCCCAGTCCAGGTGTTCTAAGCTTGTTAACCTGAAGTTAACCTGAAAAGGGGCTCTTAATACTTTCTGAATGCACTGTGTCTGTCTATAAGCTAAGAGCTATATATATACATATATAGAGACTTTATACATTAGCTTTATGTAATATATCTTACTGTATATTCATCTCAGTATTGCACTCATGAACTGAACTGAACTTGTGACTTGCTCACGTCTGCAGCACTGCTCCATGATGGAAACAGTTGTTTGGCAGCACAGTTATCATGGACACCAACTGTAAATTTGGCTGTAGCTGCTCAGGAAAACTTAAACTGTTTCATAAGCTTCTAAGCAGCGATTAAAAGAATCAGAGACGATTCATCATCAGTGCAGATGATGAAATTTCACAGAACAAAGTTTAGCATTTGACTTGAGTAAAATGCTGAAGTGGAGAATGACACCGTCTCCTGCTGAGAGGATTTACATTCTTTCTCCTCAGGTCTGATTTCCTGGTTCGGTTTCAGGCTGTGACCACACCGACTGCTTTAATATGAACCTCAGCAGGAAGGTTGGAACTTGTTTACAGGGTAAATACATCCCCACATTCTGCCAGAATCTTTCCTCCCAGCAGATTTTAAAACAGAGGGGGCAGCGCTGTTCGACATGTCAGCACAGTGTGTGGTGTGAAGGGTCAGCGATGCTCTCCAGTATCTACGAGTTGGTCTTTGGAGTTTCCCAAAGAAAATAGCAGCTCGGGGAGATTAAAACATCCAGATTTCTGTAATAATATATCACACTCTGAAAACTTTTTCAACAGCTGGCTGAAGATCATTTCATCCGTACAGTCTGGCCCCATTTCTGGGCTCTGACCACTTGAAACACTGATGAACCACTCTCTGTAGTGTCCTTGAACGCCACGATCGCACTGAGCGTTTGTCACAGTTGTGTCTTCCCGTCACAGGAGTAAGGACGTTTGTGTCGTGGTTCTGGTTCAGTTTCAGATCTGTATTGTTTCTGTCGTTTCTATGAAGCGTAAGCGAGTTGTCCAGACTTGTTTCTAATTCTTCTTCTCTTTTCTTCTTCCTCTCTTCTCTCCATCCTTTCTTTTTTCTATCCTTACCTCCTTCTGTCAGGTACTACTCTTCCTTCCTTCCCTCCCCACTCTTCTTCCATCCTTTATATCCCTCTGTGCTTCTCTCTCTCTTTCTTCCCTGTTTTTCTTCTCTCTCTTTCTGTAGTTAATGTGAAAAGTAGAAAAGAAAAATACGAATAGCCAAATGTACCAGCTGAAACACTGAAACATCCACACAAACACACACCAGTATGAACACACACACACACACACACACACACACATTCCTCTGCTGCTCATTCATTCACTACCTAATTTTCTTCTCTCTCTATCTAAACATCGTTTCTTGTCTCCTCATCTCTTTCTCAACAGTTGTTATCCTGTGTTGCTCAACCCCGACTCCCTGTCTGTGCTCGCCATGGTTTCCCTGCTGCGTTCCTCTTCTAACACTTATGTTATTAAGTGGAAGGACGCTGCAGAGGGAAACACCCAGGCCTGGATTTACTCAGCGTTTCTGGTCCCTCTTAATGGGGATGTCTCGTAAAAAGAGATGATTTGAATCTGATAAACTCTGCATCAAGTGTTTTGTGTTAGTGGTTTCAAAACATTAATAAATTAGACACTAAATCTGCAGAGGGAGAATATTGATATGGATCTGTGCCATGCAGCATCTGTAATTGTGTATGATATTTATCAGCTAGAGGAAACCGAAGCTGATAGCAAAAAAAAGAAAAGAAAAGAAAAGAAACCAACAAGTCAGTGAGAAACCAAAAGGAACATTAGCGATGCTCATGCTAACAGCATAGCTCTAGGAGGCTGCGCTTTAGAATAGCAGTACTTTAGCTAAATGCTATCACAACCATGCTAACATGTGAGTATGTCATATGTGTATGTGTAAGTACACAAAGTACACTGTAACACAGTGTTTTAACCATTTGTAGTTGGAATATATAAATACTAAAGCTACAAAATAATAATTGTGTGTGTATATATTATACTTTTTCCCAATTGTTGAACAACTCAGTTCAATCAATCTATCAGCTGTAAGCAGAAGACACTGTGGGCTAATTTAGGCTAGAGGCTAAATTCACGTCACCTACAGACAACAATCCTTTTTAAGCATTTTTGATAAGTTGCAATAAATTAACAACAAAATGACGTTTACCCATCACAACTTGTTTCTGTTCAGTTCACTATGGATAAGAAAATTTTCTTCAGTTTCAGATGAGGAGGTGGGCGGAGCCACAAAAGGATCTAAACCCCGTCTAGTAAAATTAAGTTCCTAAACTACAATTACATTTTTGTAGTAACCGTATTCATTCTGTCAAAGTATTTTGTGAATGAATCTATTAATGGAGAGTAAGCTGCAAGGAGGAGGCTGGTGTGAATGGACGGTGTACAATATACAGGACAGATCCAAGCTCAAGTCCAGGTCCTGTATCAGTCTGGATTTTGTATGTACTCTGGTTAGGTTAGAGAAATGAAAATTGTTTTCATGTGTAAAGTGACTCTCTATTAACCCAGACCACAGCCTTTCCCTGACCCTAGCCCAGTGCTGCAAGCGCCTGAACCCAACCATTAAAACTTAAAAACTTAAAAATCAGTGTGGGCTTGAGCTGAGAGAAGCCAACTGGACAAATACAAAACCCCCATATGCCGAAATCATGAGTCAAACATATCATTTGTCTCGTAAAAATTCAGTTCCTCAGCAACCAAACTGCAAACGTGTTTTTGTTTTTGTAGCAAACCTAATCATGTAATAATTATGTTCTCACACAAATAATTTTTGAATTAATGAAGCTACATTTATTAGAAGAAGTGAGTTACAAGGAGCTGGTTGTGGTGGATGGAGGACTGTTAGACCAGAGCCCCATGTGTGGTTAAGTTTAGGCAACAACTATTAAGCCAGACCATAATGTTTAGTGCCTAACCCAACTGTAAAATGTTTAATGACACATTTGTCATAAAACTAGATGTTATATTGCAAGACCAGATATTTTAGTGGTGAAGGAAAAATTGGGAGTAAACTTTACTCATATGTTTAATATCAGCTGTGCTGCAACTTGATATTTATGTTAATTCTCAATATATCCTCATTATGTTAAGACAAATGTAATTCAATTGCAATTTTGATTGCTACAACAACAGATTTGTGTTTCTGATCTGTCCTGTAGCATGTAGCTGAATGTGAGCAGAGAGTTCAGTCCTATACACCTCAGAGTTCATGCACAGTCGCGTCATTGATAAATGTTGATTCCAGAACATGGAAGCTTTTCTGACAAAGTCTAACCAGTGTTTCTGTTCTTGAATGTTCCCAGTGGTTTGCACCTTATTGTAAACTCTGTATTCATATTCATGATGGCATCTCTGGACTGTAGACGTTACCAACGATACTTCTACCTTCTCCAGAGTATTCTGGACTTTTATTGGTGTCGTGAAGGAGTTTTTCTTCACCTAGGAAATGATTCTGTGATCGTCCCCTTTAGTTGTCTTTGGTAGCTCATTGAGCCAAACAGCTTTGCCTGGGATCTTTTGAGGTTTGGTGCTGGGACCATCAAGCAGCAGTCATTGGCCGAGTGTAGTGAGTGAGAGGGATTGTAAACCTGGATGATAGTGTTAAGGTAGGAAGGTGCAGTAGAGTTGATTACTCTGATGCAGCAGCCACTGGAAGCCAATGTAGTGGAGCAGTGTGTCTGTTTAGTTTAGGGTCTGATGTTTCTGAGACTGTAGAGGAAGGACCAGCATGATGAGAGATGGAGAAGATGTGCAGTCAAACAGCTGCCAAATGCCAAGATCAGTACCTGATCTCTGCTCCAGACCTTTTATTCTATATTTTTATTTGTCTTAAAGTATTGAGGGAATGGACCACACCAGGTCAGTTAACGTCTTCTTACTTTGTTCAAATGATTTTGACCCACTGAAAAGTGACTTAAAATGTCTGTAATTCCTAAACAATATAAATCTGCACTTTGATCGCGTCTTGATGGTTTTATTTCAAATCCATTGTGTTGGTGTATGAAGACAAAATAATAAAAACTGTAAGCCTTGAGTTTCATTCAGTCACTTTTCGTCATCTTCTGGTTCAGATGACTGACTTATCTCCACAGTGTTAATAACAAGTGAAATAAACACAAAGTCTGTATAATATGATAAAATGATTATGTTGATGATGAAGGGGCCTCACAGTAGCAGGTCACACTAGACGCCCACAGTCAGTTACAGATGTGGACTTTAATCCTACAGTGGAAAACTGCTCCACCAGCCTCCAGCTCTAAAACTGTGTTCAGAGAAACATATCAGTCATCTTCACACCCACATGAAGGGTTAAACCTCCAGCTTCTCTCTGGTCCATCAACCGAAGTAAAACAACCATCTGGCTGCAACCTGCCCGAAGCTTCACATTTCTTATCTGATCTTAAATTCAGCCACAACTCAGAGTGAGAGGCGGCATCCCAACAAACAGCATGTCCACAGTAATTAGTTCTGAGTGTCCTCTGAAAGGCGGACAGAACAAATAAGACTCGTAACAAAACCAGACCGAGCTGGTTTCATCGTGAAAACCCAGAATCAAGAAGGATAATTAGAACAAGACACATGCAGAGTTTACATGTATGTTTGTGTTCTTGTGAGAACTAAAAGAAAGTGAAATAAAACACGAGAGGATGAAGTTACAGCTTGTTAGGCAACAGATCAGTCCTGTTATAGACTGAAGACGGGGAAATGAAAAACACAACAGCTCAGACTTCCTTTTACTTCGTCTGCGCCCTTTCTCTCCTTTTTTTATTTCCGCTCTCCTTCCTCTTTTTTACCCCAACACGAGGCCTCAGACTCGTCCTGTCACGTCAGCAATAGCAACTTATACATAGACAGAGTTAAGTAAACCACTAAAGTCACTGCATCTTTTTCATTTCTCACCAGAGGAATAAATATCACACACTGTGCAGTATCAGTGTCTGTCAGATCATCTCTGATCATATGACTGAAAGTTGTTAATAAAACAAAGTTTTTAGTCAGACTGTAGCACATAAATTAGAGAACTGGGACTGAGTCAAAACTAAAGACTGTGTGCAACACTGGGCATCGTTTATGTTTGGAAGGTTTATACACCGAACTCAGAAACAGCATCACTTTAGTTTTTACTGCGTAAACACTTTTCTACTTTCCGCTTATTGTAAATATTCTGGTCACTCAAAAATACAATAAAAACATTTTCTTCTTCTCCAGAGTTTGATCCGTCCGGACACTTTGAGGTTCGGCGGTATCACACCAGCCTCCACAGTAAAAGCTAATGACTGATTCCTGTTGCTTCTACTGCTACGAAATTTGATAAAAACTCAACAGTAGCGTCTCTTTCTAAGTATAATAACAAGTCTGTGACGCGTCGAGGTCTGTGGATTCTTCTCTGTCAATGGTTTCTTAGGATTTGTTTTTGTCGGTTGTTTGTTCCCGAGCTTGTTTCTTTTTTATGACTCCATTTTTAATTCTGATCTTGTTTCTATCTTTTTTTATTTGTCTCTAAATCTTCATAATTGCTGTTTGTTCAGCTCAGTCCGGACGCTCTAACGTCAGCGGAATTAATGGGTAAATAAAAAAATAATTAATCTGCGGACCACAAACCCATCACCACTGAGCTCTGCTGTGCATTTAGCATTTCTGAATATCAGTGAATCCACTGTTACATTTCCAGGGTGTCAGATAGTGACACTTTGTCAAGCTGCTCGTCCCGAGGGTCCAACCTGCTCACTGCAAGCGTTTGAGGCAGATGGCCTTTCTTCAGTTAAACTGACTTTAACTTTGCTATATAAATAAACTTCATTTAATAAAATTTTGCACACAGATGTCAATGGATTAAAACTGGGTTATTACCCAGGCACAGACATGACACCGACACGTCAGTATAAGAAGTGTCACGGTTGGAAGATCGCCTTAAGCTTTACACTCAGCTCTGCTAATGCTAATCCAATAAAGCCAACAGTAGAAAGGAGGCACCTTGTGGTGGAGCTCTTATGTGCTGGTGCTGTTGTTTTTATTAAATGTTATTTTACCATTCTTTATTGTAGTATCCCTGTAGTTGGGTTCACTGTAGTGTTACGCTGATTTCAGACAGGACTGTGAGTGTAGCAGCCACAGGTGTGGTGTTTTTTACTGAGTCACATGGCTTTGATTATCTTTTGGTTGTTTTATACTTTACACGTGGCCGTGCTGTTTTTATAAAGGCAAATCATTTTGACACTTTTCAGTTTGGGTTCAGTCCCGCTGTATATTCCCTCCGACAACCACTAAGCTGTTGTCAGTTTGTGTGTGTCCGTACAGAGGTCGATATATCTCACAGAAAATTAAATTTCTTTACTTTACTCAACAAAACCACAAAACATAAAAACCATGAAACCGTAAAACGGCCACACAGTTACCGGCCAGAAACAGACAACAGACAGAGAAATGTTTTTAGCTGTCCACAGTTGTTCATCAGCTGTTTTCACAACCTGCCCCAGTTTGCAACAAGATGTTCAGCTACACTGATGCTGATGGACACTGCTGTTCCTGTCCACAGGAAGACTTCCACAAGCTGACCAATGAGAACAAAGTGGGAATTGGGGGTCCTTACTGAAAATACAGTACTGAGGATGTAGGTGTATTTCAGATATATAGTTTATGATAATACTGGATTATAATTACTGATGCATTAATATATAAACATCACTAATGTTGCTGCCAAAGGTGGAGCTGATTTAACCCTTTATGTGCTGACAGCTGTTTCATTTCATAATATTTTAGAATCTGCATCAGTAGAGAAACTAAAGCCAGATGAAAGTTAAAAAGTATTAAAAGTACTTTGAATTAATGTAATGGATGTAAAGTGATGGAGTAAAAATTAATATAGAGTGGAAATGCAGCAGTACCTAAAAATCTACTGTAGTACCATACATGAGTAAATGTAATTGCTCAGCAGATGAGTATATGAGATTGTTTTAGTCATGATGAAATATTTGTCTTGACAATTATTAATAGTTCAATAAATTACAAATTACATTTACATTAGCTAAAGAATTTCTATGAATAACATAAACTGTCCTGTAAACATCTGAACTGTCGTGTCTCCACTGAATAAATCACACTGGTACAATCATTAGCAGCAGCTTTTCTTAGAGAGATCAGTAGTGGGAGTAAATCAAAGGCAGCTCCCTTCTCAACACATTAAACAAGTCAATGCAGGAAAGCTGTGGGAGCATGAGGGCATTTTTATGAGGAACTGGCTCACAGAAAACACATCTGGGTCAAGTCTGTGCAGCAAGTGGAATTCTTTTACAGATCCTCCAGCCTGCAGTCAGGGAGGATGATACTGTATCTGACACTGTATGAGATGATAACACGAAAATCACTCTCACCTAATTAACTATGTTGTGTTTAACCTGGCATTTTAAGCTGTGTGGGCTGCAGAGTTCTTACCAGAGGCAACATGGCTGCAGCGCTGGGTGAGACCAGTCCTCTGTAATGGTTGTGAAGTTCCACCAGCAGCTCCTCTTCTTGCTCATTCAGAACGCTCCAGGCACCAGGAACCACCAGGGCCCCCAGCAGGAGCCATGCCCAGAGTGGAGCTCCCCTTGGCAGACAGAGGCTGTGGCGTCTGGACCCCCTAATCGGCCTGGAGCTCCGCAAGGCTCGATCCTGGGTAGTCCGTCTGGCGGAGGCCCCCTGCTGAGTGGAGACCTCCTGCGGGTCCGAGTGAATCCATGTGTGCATGATGGGGGACACAGTCCAGAGGTGTGTATCCTCAAGTGATCAGTCCAGAGTCCTGCGAAGAGTGTGTGTTTGTGATCAACAACTGTGTACAATAGTCTTCTTGTCTCGTGTGTGTGTGAGTACGTGTGTGTAAGTGTGTGTGTTTTTTAAGAGTCGGTAAAAGTGTGTGTGTGTGTGTTCCCTCCTCAGTGCCTCTCACTCTCAGCTCTGTCGATCCCCCTGTTTCTGAGCCGGCTTTAAGAGAGAGAGGATCCTCCCCTCTACAC
>OMLM01020661.1:23823-62178 GCA_900302695.1 Helostoma temminkii | reverse complement strand
ATTATGACTGGTAGTGTTTTATTTTTATTTAATGCTCAGGACAGTCACCAATTTGAGTACTCAAGCTGAAACATATATCAGATTAATATGTACCATAATTGTGTGGCACTGCTGCCATGATAGTTTAGGTTTAGGTCTCCAGGTAGCAGCAGCAAAGTATTGAGGCACATAGATCTCAGTCCGAAATTATTGTCATGTGTGCGAGAAGAAGGTCACAAGTAAAGAAAATGGTAAAACACAACATAATAGATAATAAAATATTACTAAATATATACAGTAAATATTACTGTAATGTAAATAGATTATAATCTCTTCCTATTATGTAACAATACTGTATGTGCTGGTCCAGCTCTAGTGCTCCTCTCTTCCCTCTGTACTGTCTAGTGATTTTCTGTCAATTCCTGTAGATGTAGATGAGCCTTCTGCATGTGTGGTGAGCACATGCATTCCACATGTGATCTTGTGTGTGTATGTCTGTGTGTTACAGAAACAGAGGGGGAGACAACTTTTCTGCCAGCGTACCTTCTGTGTCCTTTTAATATGTGTGTGTGTGTGTGTGTGTGTGTGTGTGTGGCAGCACGGCCATGCTGCTGTATATCAGTGTAGCTTCTCTAATCTCTCCTCTCCAGCGTTACCAGTGCTGCTTCTGGACAACCTCGCTCCACACCACCAGTACAGATATATTTATACTGATATACATATGCTGGAGTTTAGCATATAAAGAAGGAATTTATGTTTTCAGGATGATTTTTAGATACTTTCCTCACATGTAGACTGTCTGAAATGGGCTGTCTGTTATCTGTTATACAGAGTTGTGTTGAGATTTGTTTGTAATTTTCTATGAATCTTTTAGTCTTAAGAGTCATAAAGCATTAGTTTGTGCCAGCATGGGTAGTATATAGTATTGTAGCATTTATAATGTTGTAAGCGAAGGTGTCACCCTTGACCCTGAGTGACCCATCCGGCTCCAACTCTGCTGGACACAAGGCTAAAAAAAATATTGGCATCACAGCGTCTGAGACTTTTATTTAAAGATGTCAAAATGTAGTTGTCACATCCTGAAGCTTATCAAGCCACTGATGAAGTTAAGATTTTAAGATAAATTATTCTACATTCAGATTTTTCAATATTAAGTCAGTTTCAAACTGTTTCAATGCTGGGTACACATAAATATTTGAAAGAAACATTTGACAATGTAGATGTTTTAGCATGCGTAGAGAAATGAAAACATAACATGTTGAGGTTATTTTCTAATGTAGACTGCTGTTCATGCTGTTTTTCTTTTTTGAGCAGCTGGTCACATATCTGATGATCTGTGACCATGAAGATATATTATTTGGCACTTGACATTTGGTGTAAGGAAATGTTTTTAATTATTATTATTATATACTATAAGTTCATTTTATTTCTAAATCATTCCAGGCATTGAATTTACATCGCTTTATGCTAATAGGTGTGTGCAGCAAGTAAAATAGAATATGTCAAAGGTGTAAGAATATTTAAACCAGCAATTAGAATTACATTAGGTACAAATAGAGTACATGGGAAATGTATGACACATACACTACACAACATTTGACCACATTTGAGTTTACAGAGTAAAGGAGGTCTACTGTATGTATAGTAAGGTATGTGATACTGAATGCTAAGTACAAACAGAACACCTAAATGAACACATACATTCACACCCCTGGAGCTGATCCTCCTACTGGACACACATGGCTTATATCAGAGGTGATATGACCTGATGGCTGGATCATATCACATTCATTATTAAAAGAAATATCAGCTCGATCTCATGGTCTCCTGGTACTAACAAGCATGAAAAGTTTGCAGATTCCTGTTCTTATCTCCTGTCACTGTCTCCTCCTTACCCTCTCCCCATATTTACTGGAAGCCAACTCCCTCTCCACCTCCCTGACTGACACACACTTATATTTGTATTTCCTGTCCTGGCACACACACACACACACACACCGACATTCACAACACACTCTCATCTGCAAAGACACCACTTTCTCGAATCCTCCATTTACAGTGTATGTCGCTTTCATGTACATGCACACAACCACACACGCTGCTGTGTGTGTTTTTTGCTCTATGGTTTTCCAATGAGGAGCTTCTTCAGGAGGTTGTTGCAGCGACTGGTGTTTCAGACTAAAAACCTCAGAGTAGCTAAATGCAGGAAACCGAAGAAGAAGCTCAAAACCAGGAATACCAAGCCTTCGGTGAGTGAGACACATTTGATACACTGACATTACAGTGATGGCCACTGTACAGTATTTGTGGAAGTCCAGATTTTAGGGTGCAGGGGATTTTGGTTATAGTTCCAGTCCAGAAGATGTGGATCTAGCACTCTGCCACCCTGGCACCCTCTGTGAAACTAACACACTGTGGTGAAATGTCTCAGAGTAACTTATAATTAAGCATTAATGTGTTTTGTGCAGCACACAGACAACTCTGTTGTCACCGTGGCTTGCCTAATCTCAGCCTGCCTCTCTCTGACTGTCTCTGTCTCCCTCTTTAGTGCCTAAAATAGTCAGAGTCACTCCATTCAGCACCAGAGGCATTTTAGGAACCACAACTCAGTCTTCCTGTGTGTGTGTGTGTGTGTGTGTGTGCATGTGTTTTAATGTAATATAGTATTGGAAAACCTATATTTGCTTGTAAATGCAGAATTTATTCATCACCAAGCCGTCAAACTGCTGTATTATTTCATAATGCAGCATTATTATGTTTGGTGCTTTGGTAAATCTGGCATCTTGACCTATTTACCGCTGTTTGACCTATCTATAGAGGGATTTCAAGTAACATAACCTTGAGGAGGCATGGGTGTAAACAGCAGATTGGATTTCTAAAAACATATTTTCTGCATCCTAACTGCAAGATAACAAAATACACAATACATGTTAGATTGGCAGCAAAACTAGTTTCACATGATTAAATGTGGCTAACTTTGTTCTGAGATAGTGTTAGGCCTTTGCATGAGAACAGTATGCAGTATCCATGGACAGATCATGAGAAAATGGGCAGACAAGTAAAATGCCTCTTCCCCTCCCACCCCCCAGAATCAAGAAATACAAAATTAGTACAAATCGTGTGTCTTTAAAAGCAATTTTGTGTCTCTTTTTGATACTGTTTTATTCTCTTTTGGTAATTTTTCATTTGTCTTTAGTATTTTTTTCATTTCTATTAGAGAACTTGCATCTTTCAACTAACATTTTTAAACATGAAATAATAACGCATCAGAATAACGCACAGACCTATGGTCTAAGGTTCTAGGGCCTGTGCCCTAAGTAACCCATCCAGCACTGCATCTGTTAGCTTAATAGCATGCTGAGCTTTTGCCCCTGCTGCTGTGAATTCCAAGTACGGTCTATTATTAGCTGGGGTTGATCTTGGCAGTAATAAAATTAGCAAAAGCGCAATTCTAAACACATTTGTGTATAATGTGTAAAAAACAAGTTATTTGTTTCAGGTGGAGGTTGAAGTTGTGTTACACACAGTTTCAGGGAGAAAAAGGAGTAGAGCCATGGTGTTCAGAATATATTATTTCACCAGAATTAACTGAACAGTTCATAGGTGTCCACGCCAACAGCTGCAGCTGCTGCTCCAGCTGCCTGTTCACTGTCACTTGCATTTTCTGTTTTGCTCCTGATCTTTCAGAACTTGAACACTAGTTCAAAAAATCTGATTTAGACATTTTAGTGTCAATTGAGGGTGCCCCGAAACCCCTTGTAGTTTGCACACCTGGTGTCAAATATTAGAACATTTTCAGCATGACTGATAACGTCTGCACGCTTTATTACTTAAATCCCCAACCATGCCAAGTGACACTTTGTGTCTGTGTTGCATTTATCATTTTGGGGACATGTATTTTGTCAGTATCTGCCTCAGTTGAAAAAAATAAAATGTTCATCTCTGTTACTAGATCCTCTTTGCAACAAATCATGTTGATCATGTAAAACAGAAATATTACACTTGTGAGGCCATGATTAGTCTCGTAATGCTATGTGGACTAGTAAAACCCTACTATGTTTGTAGAGTTTAGGGGTTAGTGTTGTGTATATGTGCATGCGTGTTTGTGTGTCTAATCCAAGCATTTAGAGAACGTGTCTCTACTCAGTACGTCTGCATACAAAGACTACTTGATCTGGGGCAGGTGTGAAGAATATTGTGGATTAGTGTATAGTGTTTTGGGGTTTGCTTGTGTGCATCCTGGAGCATGTGGACATTGTACAGTGTTTGTGTATGTGTTTGCGTTTCTTCTGTGTGTGTGAGAGAGAAAGCAACACCGAGATTAAAAGTGTATCTGTATCTGTGCTTTGGTCTGTGTGTACTCCTATCCCAGATTACCCTAAATTTATCTTTCAACTGCTGACTGACTATCTGACATGACATCACCAGTGACATTGCCAATGACATCACTGGCAATAACACAGGATGTCCTCTTTCTGATTGCTATTTTAATCTTTTAGCTGCAAAATTTGGAGGATTTGATAACAAAATTATTTCAGGAGGGTCATTACTCCCCATCTTATATTTTAAAATTATATATTCTATTTCCAAATGTCCATAATGGGAATGATTTTGGCAGTATTATTGTATCTTCCTTGTTAGTCTAAACAGAAATCTGTTAAATGCAGGTTAAACATTATGTTATTGATTGGTGAAGATGTGACCACTGATCAATTCTGGATGTGCTTATTGATCTGATTTTATATCATTCTAATTATTGACAAACAGTTGTCCAAGTAGCAAACTAACAGATAAGTTAACAGTAAGTAATCCTGAATCTGTGTATTGATAATCCTAAAAAAATTTGATCTTTTATTATATTTCTCCTGTTTGTTTCTGTGGTTACAGGTGATCCTGACAGTTTACCTCAATGACACCCAGCAGATGCTAACTGAGGTCCCAGTTACTCCTGCAACCAGAGTGACTGACGTAGTTGAATACTGCAAAGAGGCCGGTGAGGGGGAGTGTCACCTAGCTGAAGTATGGAATGGGCATGGTGAGTCTGACTCTCTAATCTCTAATTTTGGTGTGGTGTCAACAAAAATACAGTTGGTATAGTGGTGAGACTGAACCAAAACATTAATGTTGCAAGTTGTAAAATCATGACAATGAACTGAAAGACACTAAAATTCCTCAAAGATTCTCAACCACAGGGTCGCATGATGATTCTCGGTGAGTTTGCATGAGGAGCAGCCCCTTTCACGTCACATAAAATCAACTGAACCATCGTCAGTATAAAACATTTTGATCAACACAGCTTTAATAACCTTATTTTTTTACCACGTATAGTACACCTTGTTGCAGCATCTTTTCACAAGACTTGAGCTCATCTGACGCATCATCTCACTCTTTCTTTCTTGTCACAGTCAATAACCAACATACTGTTGTGACATCAATAGAAAAACTGGGCTGATTAAACACTATTATGGGAAACAAAGTCAGACCTACATTGCAGCTACAGCCTGTGAAATCAATAGAGAGCTAAGTGCTTCCTGTATACTATATGCCTTTGTGGAACTGAATAGACAAGTTCATCACATGCAGACACCGAGAGCTACTGTGTCCATTAATGCATGACCTCCATTCACTCAATCATAGCTGTTCCACATAACAACACATTGTGTTTGTGTAGCACTGTGGTGTGACTGAGCGGTCAGACAGGCTATAAATGGCTCCAATACTATACTGTTTTCTAGAGGGTCACACTGTAAAACAGCACATAATAGATGGTGTGTCCGAGCTTTGCTGTGTGATGATAAGAGGCCTCGCCTCAAGGCCACAACTGGCCTCTCAGCAGGTGTGCGAGGCTGCTGAACTACTGTCACCATCTGTGTGTATTGTTAGCACTGATGGATGGTTGGAATTTGCTTTATGAATATTGTTGTGTGGGTTTTTCCATTCTTTTAATTATTCTGCTTTGCTGACATATATGTGTAAACATTTATACACGTGATTTGATGGGCGCAGCTAAAATTAACCACAGTGTTTGTACTGTTTTCAGTATAATAGACCCCGTTTCACACTTCTGTGTCAGCCTTTGTATTAAAATTTCAAGTTAAAATAAACATTAAATTGTATAATATCAGAATAACGATTGGCAGTGCATGTGAAAGAATGCTGGTTGTAATTTATCATTCACCTCATTATGTTCTCCTTATCATGTTTTGTCTACTGCTGTCTCCTCTCAGAGCGAGTTCTCCCTCAGGAGTTGTTATTGTTGGACCTCCTTCAGCAGTGGGGAGCCAGGAGGCCAGAGGTCAGCTTTTACCTCAGACACTGTCCCTCCTGGGCACAAGGTACTTTAAAACAAAAACAGACACACATGCTTGTTGATTCAAGCAAAAAGAACAGCTTTCAAATAGATTTCAGGACTGGGATTCATCCACATGTGATAAACACACAAGCACAGAGCCGGTGGAGGTTTAGAAGTGGGGTCATAGCCTCAGTCAGTAATTAGCCAGATAAGATGATTACAGTTACATAATGTAAAGGGGAAGGGGACAGACGCAAGGTCAGAAAATGCATAATGGAGTTTGTGAGATCCATTACTTTAATCATTTGAATTTTATTGCTAACATTATGGTTAGGAACAATCAATGATTTTCTTTTCTCTGTTCAACTTCAGCAAAAAGCATGAATGAATCGTAGTTTATTATTAATGCATACAACAGCAGGTCTGTCACCGTAGTACTGTCACTGTACTGTACTGCAGCACTGTTGTGTTTTTGAGTCTGCTCAGCACCTGCTGCAGTGCTGCGTATTCCTTTTTTTAAAGTATTATATTAGTCAGGTTTTCAAACTTGGCTCGTGTCCACGAAGTCAGTATGTCAGTGTGTGTTTCTAAGTACTTTATTTTTATCATTTCTCATCTCGTCTCAAATGATGTTAGACCAGCTTTCTGCACAGCTATTTTCCACAACAGCAGATCTTTCAAGGGTTCAGGAGCAGCAGGGTGAGATCAAGAGAGATAAAAAGCAGCCGTTCAACTTATCGCAACTGTGACAGTTTAGCGTTAGCGTTAAGCTAAGAGAAACACAATCTTAAGCCAACAACACAGAAACAATTATAATCTTTTGTGTCTTAAACACTGTTATTAAACATGCATAACATTTTTGAGCTCATTCTACAGAATCTCTTTGGGGTTGAGGTCTGGGCTCTAATTATCGCACGTTAACCTGAATGGCTCTTTAATAATCTTTGGAGAACATATTCCCTTGAATGAGGAAGTTGTCCAGGCACACAGGAAGCAAACGGGAGACATCAGATGGGCAGTTTATGTTTAGTGCAACAATGGACAGTGGTTTGTATATGATTCACAGATAGAGATGTTAACCAGCTCTGATGATTCATTTAGGCAATTATTTGGCTTGTCTTTCTTCCTTTATAGGATCAAAATAGAATTTTGACCTTCAAAATTCTTTTTGTGTGGGTTTTTATTTACTACAACTACAACCCAAATTCCCCAAAAGCTGGGAAGCTGTGTAAATTGTACATAAAAACAGAATACAATGATCATAAACCTATAGTGTGTCTGTTATAAGAGGTTTTCTCTGTAGGTTCTATTCCAAATGCTGTTTTGGGCCAAAATGAGCACCAACATTACACTATGCCACACAATCTGCAGCCCAAACTGCGCCTCTCACATTGGCACATTCAAGTTCGCCTGGTGCTGGAAAAATTGCTAGAACAGCCTGAAAAAAGAAGACTAGCTGAGTTTGTGTTGTTATTGTGACTTAGATGAAGATGTGACTATGATGTTAGACAAATTTATCATTTTTTACCTAAATGAAAGTAAGTGTTTTGTGGTTTTACAGTTCCCACAGAAGGATAACACTGTCTTTTTACATGTGTAGAGCCATTTGAATGTAAATACTGTTCTGAGTCCTGTGTTGACTGTATGATACGGTTTTAACTGCTTCAATGAATGTGAAGTACTGCTCTAAGTGCTCTATTGACTGGAGGTGAAACCTGGAGCTGGCTGGGATTAGCCCAGATTGAACCTGTCTGGTCTTAGTGGAATTAAAACTAAGGATGCTATTTATAGATTACACACACTCAGAGAAATATAGAGCCAGATACTGTACACAGCTTGGGTGCAAGAAAATATCCAAAATATTGAGTCTTACAATATTATATTTAGTGATACTGTGTCAATTCCCTGAAATACTTTATCGATTTTAGCTTACATGCAAAGACTTGTGGCAGACAGAGGTGCATTTTGCTTTGTGTTTAAACTAGATGTACTGATTCCATGAAGAAGTCAGCTGCATATGGTGGTGTGTTGTTTATACCATGACAGTTTTCCTGAAATTAGATTTTTAAAATCACTGCGATATATTGAATCATACATTCTGTATCGTGATATGTATCGTATCACCAGATTCTTGCCAGTACACAGATCCAACAAAAAGGGAGAAGCTTTATATATTTGTGCTTAGAGTTTATCAAATTCATTGACATTTATATTCCACTCATTTGATCCATACAACCTGTGCTGAATCAATAGTACTGCTGCAATTAAACATCTGTATTTTGGTGGCTACTTGTGCAGCAAATTAGGGCAGAGCTAAGAAGGACACAGTAACACATACACCCAGCTACGTCCGTTTTAATGTGCTATTTTGATAACTCTGCTCAGATTCTTTCTTTTGTTCATTTATATGCAGGAAGTCAGCAGCCTTTGGAGCAGAGCTGGACCTCAGAAACGACAGAGAGCGCTAATGATAGGGTAAGTGTACACACACACACACTGAAGCTGGGCTGGGCCGGAGGTGGTGAGCAGGCCATGTTATCCATCTCTAATTAGAGTGACCTTAACACCCAGGATCTGTGCATATAAAAACTTTTTAAACTTCAAGTATATTGATTTTGTTTATAGCTAACACCTACTGCATATCCATATTGTCTAGAGTAAAGGCCTTTGTCTGAATTTATGCTAGTGCAAGATTTTAGCAATCTAAATTTTTTTTCTCAATAGATGTAAGATAACATTTACTCAATGTGGAGTCTATTGTATCTTAAGCTGTAGCCAGGACAGTTAGCCTAGCTTAGCATAAAAATTGAAACCTTGGGATAAGCGCTAGCCTGTCTGTGTGTGTGTGTGTGTGTGTGTGTGTGTAAGCAGTACAATGCATGTTTGTGTGCATTTGTCTGTGTGTGTGTAGTCTAGCAGATTAGCCAAAGGATTAGTGATAGTGATGATTAGAGGTTTCTCCTTAAGAACTATGTGAACGCACGCAGACACACACACAAATGCTTGTCTCTCTATACATGTGAGGACACTCATAGACATAATGCATTGCCTAGCTAATTACCCTAACCCCTGCAACTAAATGCATAACCCTAAACTTCATCCTACCTAAAACTTCTTAATGCTGTAAAATGCACTTAAATGTACTTAAAATGATAGTATTAGGACAAATGTTGTCCATACACTTATACTTACAGCATAATTATCTTACTTATATTGACTTATATTGAAGACAAAAAAGGGAGAAAATAGGAATAAGTTCTTTGTCACTAGCTAGAGTAATTACTGCTCGCTAACAGCTTTGTTTTGCTAGCTTGCTTTAGACTGTTATTTTCCCTCCAGAATAATGAGTCATATAGTAAAAACAGCAGCTGAGTTAATGCTAGAAGCTCTTTTTTCTTCACCATCATCTATTTTCAACCGTGTTAGCCATTGTATTATCCCCAAACTAGACATTTTCTTTGTATGTGTTGGTTACGCCTGTTAGCCAGCCACCAGTCATGTTTGTACATGTGTATTCGTGTTGGTCAGTCTGCCAGTTTGTCACCCATTGTGTATGTGTGTGTGTGTTGGTCACTCAGTGAAGGTAGGATTAGCTTGGTCGCATGACATAACCAGGCTAAGAGGATTGTTAGCTAGCCAAACACCTCTTCCTCCTCCTCCTCCTCCTCTTTCACCTCACACACTCCTTCACAGTTGTCTTGAGGTCCACTGCCTTTTTCGTCCTCTACCTTTTTTATTTGGCTTAAAGCAAAAACAAGTTTGAAGCAAGACAGGAGCGTGGGGGTGAGTTCTGGCAGTGTGTTTCTTTGTCTTTTATGTGGGTGTATGAGTGTGGGTGTCTGAATTTGTGTGACAGTGTGTGTGTCAAGCTCAATAAAACGTGTATGTGTGGTTTCTTTATACTTTACTATACACTTTTTTGCCTTGTTCTCACATCAGCTCATCATACATAATGGAACGAATGATGTGGGGCAAATGTGGTGGTGACATGTCAAGTGTGTTACTTTCTTGTCTCCTGAAATATTAAGATGAGATGTGTTTTGTCTTTGTTTATGAACCGTACAATACTTAGCTCCTTGCATACGTGTGTGTGTCAGAGGGGGACTTACCAAATCAGAGCTCAGTGAGTGTTTATGTCAGCACAGTTTAAAGCTTGTGAAAACTGGACATTACGTGTAGTCAGGGTGGGGCTTCTTTTGATCATGTGTGTTTGTGTTTAGTTGACAGCGTTATTTTGTGTGTGTGTGTGTGTGTGTGTGTGTGTGTGTCTTAGGGATGTGGAGGCATGACATCAAGTCAGGGTGTGACTTCTCCTGGCTCTATATAATCATTTTCCAAAACCTCTCACTTGCTCACACAAACACACACCAGATGTTCTTTCTTCCCACAGAATCATGTAGATGACTATTGACAGTTTTTTGTTACAGAGTTTTTTGTGCATGTATAAAAAAGAAAAACATTATTACTTTACTGTGTAACAGTTTTAAATTTGTTATTCATCAGTCATATCAATAATAATGTCAAAATTCATTACAGTAGATCATCTTACTTTAATTCCAAAGACAAATCGCTCTTTACTTGCGCCTATAAGCAGGAAACCAGTAAGTAGTTATGCCATTCGTTTACGTTTTAAGTATTTATTTATTTAGATATTTTTCTAGACATGCTGTCAGTCTTACTTCTGTGCTTTAAACTTTAGTAAATGTAAATCATGCAAAATGCACACTTTTCCAACATAGAATCTTTTTGTGTGCTCAAATGCAGAATTAGCATAGGCTAAACAAAGTTAGGTTTTCAAGATCCAGACAACCACAGTCAGATTATGTCAGTGCTGTCACTGGGAACACTGGTCACTAGTGACACTAGCATTTAGCTCAAAGTATGATTAAACTAAGCACAGAGGCTTTGACTACCACAAATTCCTATTTTAACTGTCTTCAAGTGTAAAAATACAGGCTATAAAGAAACAACAATATGACCACCCAGCGCTGGTGTTTGTCAGACAATGTTCTCCCAATACAGCCTCCTACGAGCCTTTAAATCACCACAAGTCTAGATCCTCTGACCTCCAAACAACCACAGGGACTTTGAGTTAACACATGCACCTACCCACACACACACACACACACACACACACACACACAATTCAATCTGTTGATCCAACAATGTGAAACTCTACCCCATCCAGTGGTGTGTGAGAGCAATGCTGAGGGACATATTAAGAATTCAGGTGTGTCTGCATCTGTGTGTTTGTGTGCTCTTGACCAAACACACATGTCAAGGGTTGTGTTGATGTAGATTAAGATGAATATTTTCACTATATGCCATCACTAGAAATGCCACAGTAGGTTATATGATATTCTGGGTTCAGGGATGCTGTGACATGGAGATGATTTGATAAACGTTTGTCGACTATGAACACTTGACAGATATAAGATATAAGCTATAGTTTATATTTTGCATAAATGCTAGATGGTATGTCCTTGCAGCAGAACATCGGTTAACAGTGTTTCCTATGTTCAGCTGCTTGTCCTGTTATTGTTCCTGAGTTCTGGTTTAAATGTTCACTGCACAGTGGACACAGTGAACACAGTGAGGACACACAACTGTTGATGGATGAGCTGTCTGTGGTGGGGTTCAAAGACGTTTTAGTTCCAGGGTGATCTCTGTAACCAGTAGGCCATCCTGCTGTGTGAATGTTGCTCACTGGAGTGGTTCTGATAACAGAGTTTTCCTCTTTGCTTCAGCTGAGGCTGCAGGAATGTCTGAAGGCTGTTATTGTAGATTAGGAGGAATATTTTTACTGGAGGCGCACAACAGATGGGAAGGGGATGGGTTTTGTTACTGGAGGGACTTCTGATCAGAACAGTGTGTGCGTATGTATGCATGTGCCTAGCATGTGTGTACATAACTTTCAGAGCATACACACTGTTGAAATATAACACTAAGTAATATTTGAGAAAGTCAGATATGTCCATCTGCTTTAGATTATAACTCTGATCCTAACGTAGTACATGAAACTACTGCAAACACTGGTATAACAACAGCAACGCAAGATAGCTGTGGGGAATCACACAAATGTCTTCGGTGTTTGATTAACTGCAATAACTTTCTAATACGCAAATTCATGTATTTTTTTATATTAATAGCTTCATCTTGAGTAAACCCACGCACATGTTTTTATACAATGTCATGTGAGATACAGAAGAAACAGTCTGTGTAATAAGATCTGTCTGCACCATACTGACAGCACTGAGAATTGCCTTTAACTTTCCCCAGTGGTCATAAAAAATAGTGTTTTTCTCTGCAACCCAAACCTTTAGAGAACATCTCATATATGTCTTTGTCAGAGTTGCTGAATCCAGCAGCTTTGTTTTTACCTGTATATGAACCACAGCGAGCAGTGCTTAAAGTTATGTGCTGTGGTTCACATTAGATATATTCAGTGGTTGTTAACTGCTGTGGGCTCCAATGGTCCAGCATTTATCATAGGTCGTTTACAGGTCACAGTACTGCATGTATTGTAGTGTTTAAGCCAATAGGTTAAAGGTAAAATAAAATACTTAAGGGTAAACAGATCAAACACTGGTCTGACCGCACTAGTCCCATGAGATGTCAGGAGGTCTTCTCGATCAGATCATATGCATTATTTAACCAATGGAAACATACTTAAGGTTTCAGAGACACGACTGTGAAATTGAATAGAAAAAGAATGTCCAGTCCAAAATCATGTTTGATTATAAAAACCTATTGATTCAGTTTTATTAGTCCTGCATTTCATGTTCATGTCCAACACACACAAAGTCCCTCACACCCAGAGATGCCTGCACCCAGAACAGCATCATTGGCAAAAACTTCAGTCTGCGTTCATCACTGGATGTGTTTCTGTGTATGTGTGTGTCGTTTACTGAGTGAGACAGATACGTGTCTGATTCACAGAATGAAACAAAAAAAGTGCGACACAGCAGTCACGCAAAAGACGCAGGTCACATGTCACTGCGTGTCTATTGTAAGGGAGCAACACAGCGAAAGAGAGTAGAGGAAAATATGACGCAGCAGGAGTCCACTGATTCTCTGGTGTGTGTCCAGTTGTGTACATGTTGTTGTCACAGGAAATTGTGCTACAAGATTACTGCACATGCATCCATGGACGGTAATCTGCCAGCATCATCATCTTCCTCATGACACACATCTGGAGCTGGAGATAAAGGTTGATCGAGAGCAGCTAGTGCCCCATCAGACTGTGGTGCAGTGGTTTCCCTTCTGAGAGAAAGTGGGAGAAAGAAAGAGAGAGGCGTGAGGGAAGAGAAAGAGAGAGAGAGAGAGAGAGACAGAGAAAGGGTTGTCGCTGCAGCAAAAAGGCAGCTGCAGAGGGATGACAAGGACTGAGACAGAGAGATGAAGGAATGCAGATATGGAAAAAGATGGAGGTCAGGAAAGGTGGGAAATGATGTACAGAAGAAAAAGAGGAGGGAAGGGAGATAAAGATATAAAGAAAAGGAAGGAGAGAGGTACAGAAACGGTGATGATGAGAAGAAGAGGTAAAGCAGGATGAAAGGAGAGAGGAAAAAGAAAAGAGGTGTAGAAAGGAATGTTCCTAATGACTTTCTCTTTCTTTCCATATCAGTTTATAGGTTTACATGTTTGTAGTAATTGAATGCAGCGTCACATCAGTGGGGTTAACGCTCCATTCACACGTCACACAGGGACACACCAATAACAGAGAGAGAGAGAGCTTATACGAAAGAGAAAGAGAGAGAGAGAAATAGGGGGAGGGAGGGAGCGTGGGCTGAGCGAGAGAGGAGGAGAGAGAGAGTCGTAAATCACAGCACATCACTGGGCGGACAAGAGGGAAAGTTGTGATAAGGATCGCTCTCATTTCCCCCATCAAAGCTTTTCTCTCTCAAGCCTCTGGTGGCATTTCTCTATCTGAAACCATAACGCTCTGCTGTGTCTGTGAGAGGCTGTGAGGATGGAGTGGAATGAGGTGGATTTGGTGCAGGAATTTACTGTTGAAGGACAATGCAGCAAAATTAAAGTCCGCTCCTGCAGGATCACATGGGACAGCCTGCAGGTAAATACGGCACAGCGGGAACCTGATAGAAACTGCATGTCAATGTCAGCTGGGAGCTCGGAGCAAAGCATGTCCGCAGGATGTTGTACAGGGTGTTAACAGCACGAGCGGCTGAATACATGACATCTTCGCTAACTTTTCAGTAGCTGTAGGATTTTTTTTGTGTGAACTTCATTGACAGAAAATCCCAGAACAACGTCACACTCATTGTTTTGACTGACAAGAAATCTTTAGTCCATCTTACAGATTAAGTCAGCAAAGTACAGTCCAGCACATTTACAATGCAAGTATCCACTGTCTGCTTTAAGAAACATCATATCTTTAAAGATGACAACTTTTTAGATTTTTATTGTAGGTTGATAATCAGTGATTTGCTGCAGATTTGGGTTAGAAGCTCAGGTACATCCAAAAATTCTATAAAATTCTGTTTACTTACCATTTTGATAAATCTTCATATTCTGTATTATTCAAGTATTCAAGTAATACTGTACATGTTTATAACATACAGTCATGGATGGCACCATTTCTAGTTTTGGATGTCGAGAACTGAGAAGCTAATTTCAAGTATACTTACTACAAATGCTGATGATTCAACAGTACTACACATTACAGAAAGTGGAGCTGGCACATAAAACCTAACTGCAGAGAGAAGTGGGGCAGCTGCAGAGATATGCATTAACACTCAGTCGACTTTGGAAAACTCACAAACTAAAAATTATAGATTGAATGAACTACACAGCTCACAGCAAGTAACATGGGCAGGCACTGAAGGACACATCACAGCTCCCCACTGGGTGTGCAGATTCTTTTTACAGGTACATTTTGGGCACCAGGCTTTTTTGTCTGGCTGCTGGCTGGTTAACTTCATTAACAGCATTGAACAGCACCAGAGGAGCTTATTGTGGCATCGCTCTTTTGGTTCCTCTTGTGTAAAATGACAAAATGAAAGCAATATGAAAAGGTTCATGTAGTGATGAACCAACAGAGAATCATTACCTGATTGTTCAACTGTCTAAACCATAGCTGTTTTACTCTGCGCTGTAAATTATCTCCTCAGCACGCAAAGCCAAGCAAACACAGTTAGCAACTAGCTTGTTGAAATAGAACACTGTAATTTTGTTGGGTTTATAGAGACCATAACAGAGCAAAAAGTCTTCCAAGGCTTCCATCCACAAGGCTTCATCAGTTCTGACTGACTGGCTAGAGTTGCAGGCTTATAACCACTGTTTGGCTTATAATCACAGTGGTAATAAGCCTTCAACTTCAGCCAGTCAGTCAGAAGAGATGAAGCCTTCTGGATTGAAAGCGAAACATCTTCAGAAATAAAAAAAAGTCCAGTTGCTACTGAACAGAACCTTTGGGACATCTGGCTGGTTGTATATGTGCAACATAAACTCACAGGGATTCCCATTGCATTGAAGGTGGTACATTAAAAAAGACAAAATGGTATGGGCAGTTATGTGGTGGTGTTACACAGGGCCTTTTGTAATTCTTTCTTGAGCTATGGCTTTAGCCCCAGCCTGAGCACCATGCACCATAGTACATTAGTAACAAACTGAAATGCACTCAGTGGACACTTTTATTATATGCACCTATACAATCTAATGTGGTCCAATACACCTCTGTGTTAACATGTGTTTAATAATGTTCTGTTCTGCTTACATGAGGCAGCGGTAGTCTATCTGTTAACCACTGCATCACTGTCACCCAGGTCTTCACATAATAACACATTATTACATTTTAATAACCCTGGCAGGCCTGGTCTGCTGTTAGGTGACAACACTGGACCTGAGTGCTATTAATAATGCACATCGAAGTGAGGATCTGCAGAATCACAGAGTCCAGGAGTTAAAACCAATGTAAAGTGCATAATGCCACAGTGTGAATGATGATGTAGTCTGCATTATGTTGAAATATTGTGTCTGCATAACATCAGTGAGAATCTCTATAAGTCAGTCTGAAGGCGTGGCTGCTGTTAGCAAAGTGTGACTATCTGTATCATAAATCACTAATACTGATATTAAGCATGGTGCTAATGCTGCCTTCCCTTCCTGAGTCCTTAAATGGCTGGTGGGTTTAATTTGTGTTACTGATTTAAAATCTAAGAACTGCCATAACCTAAGGGCTCTGTTCAGGGTAATGTAGGTTTTCATCAGCTCCTCCCTCAGTCAGTTTCTAAAGTCTCTACTGAGATATGTGAAAACTGAAAAATGGCTGATTCAGTCCCCAAGTGTTTAACAGATTTGAAGCAGTTTCTCTTTCATCTCTGGTAGAAATGAACTTCAACAGAATATCTATGTGGTGTTATTGGTGCTCATATATTTAATTCTTAGATCCCTTAAGTAAGACAGGCTGATACAGTTTATCAATCGGCTTCCACATTCAAATAATATTTGACAAGCATCATCATTTTCAAGTAGCCTCTATACTTCAGATCGATTTATTTGACATTTTCAAATTTTGAGTTGACATTTAAATATTACACACAATTGACCATGGAAATGTCTTTTGCTGCAATCTATCCCAACTTATAGCATCTACTTTTTTAAACATAGATTGTTATCTGAAATGAATTTCAGACAACATTCAGAGAATCAGGTGTGGGCAGTGTGCAGAGTTAAGCTTTAACACATGTTGCACCCAGCAGGAGATTAACCATGTCAGACGCAGTCTCGCCTGCTGGAAATACTCTCTTTGGTTTTGGCAAGAGGTGGCACCTGGGTACATCCTGCAGGAGGCAGGGCAATGTGTTAACAGCACAGTTTTATGTTAACAGCACATTGAAACAGCTCCTGTAACAGAATAGACACATCATAAACACATCCACTAGGACATGGAGTTTGTATTGGGAAATTGGCAGTGAAAGTCAGTTAATGTCCTGTCCCACTTCCTTGGACATTTGTCTTCTCACATACAGGTCAGGGGTTTCAGTTCCTTAGAATCCTGTTCGGCCCCTTCCTTTTTCTGTTTGCATAGTCTCTTATGGCCACATTTTAACAGAACCTGTATATACCTATCCATTTATACTCAGAAGTATACAATGAGAAATTAGTAGATTCATTAAATACACCTTACACCTTCCATTTGCTGTAACTTACAATGTACTACTGCAAACTCACAGATGGCATTCATAAATCATGTAGAAAACTATATCCCAGCCCCTGGTCTGTTAAGCATTCCTGGTATATAGTAAATGAATACATTATACTTAAAGCTATAAGGATGATGTTACTTAATTTTGAGTCATTTAAATATAGTATTTTTGTATACTCTAAAATCTGTTTGCTTATTGAACTGTATTATACCCTACAATGGCATTATTACTTTAACTTTATTATGGTGCAGTGCAGAGCTGCATGGTGTTGAAGCAGTCTAATATTATTATTAATGCTGTTGCAGTGATGTGACAGCTATAGAAAGTCACAGTTATAGAAAATATCCTGATCATATTTCCTACTGGATAACATGAAAACGTTTGCATTGTGTAGCCTCACACTGCACACTGGAAATGAATGTAACAGACCAGGTGCAGCGTGTGTTTGTGTCCATGAGCGAACACACACAATAGCAGGATGTGGCTGGGCTGAAACCTTCCGCTGTTGTCTGCAAAAGGCATTTCTCTCCCCCTCTCAACTCTCAGTCCCCATCAAATACACACATACTAACACACACAGACAAACATTGCCTGATACAATCATACAACTGTTTGTTCTGTACTGTATCTACGCACACAGCTACAGTAAACAGTGTCCTGATGTGAGCTCAGTTCGATAAAACACTCATAGTGAAACCCAGGACAAGTGATCAGTGTGATTAGATTTTCCAGTTGATGTTGATGTCTCTGTCACAGCACAGTAATGATCAACGCAGAGAGGATTCCGGCCATTTTCCCTGAACCAATGCTATAATTCTGTCACACTGCCAAGGCCACCAGCTGCTGGCCTAATAACATTTCTGTAGCACACTGAAGGTGCTCAGTGACCTAAAGTGTGAGGTGATATGTGTGTACAGCTGTGCACTGTACCCCTACATTTACGTCCAGTGACTGGTTGGGTTTTCATCTTGTCAGTAACACCCCTTTTCTGAGTTAGGCAGAATGTAGAACATATGGAAAACATAGACTTTCACTTACATACTGCATTAATATGCAACTTTTGTGCATGTTCTCGTGTGTGTAGGTTCCCCATGTGGAGCTGACCCTCTCTGAGCTCCAGGAAATGGCCACAAGACAACAGCAACAAATAGAGGCACAGCAGCAGATGTTGATCGCCAAGGTCAGCCAATGTAAAGTTATCTGCATTATCTGCCTCGGGAACTAAGGCCTCTGAGACGTGTGTATGCATGTGTCAGAATCACAGCTCATACGTCTTCCCTGGAAACAGGACATGTGATCCAGGTCAGGGTTTAAGGACTTGCAGGAAAGCACAACTCCATTTGAAGCAATAGACCAGTATTGAGATCCAGGTTTTAAGTGAGAGAGGGACACAGATCATGGTCAGGAAGTGACCTTTGAGTTGACAGGAAATTAAGTCATCAGGAAAGCCACAGCTGCTGGGAAGCTGAATCAGAACTGTACTCCAAGAAAAAGTCATAAGGCAAGCCAAACAAATGTGCCTCTTTTAATCTTTTAAACACATCTCTGTTTAGTTGAAGTATCTAATTAGGCTTTTAACAGGAAATTGGAATATTTTCCACAGACAACTCTGATTGTTTTTTCAAAGCAACTGTTATGTTACACTGACATAGCAACTAAAATGACTGTCAAGTGTTTCCTTCCTGTGTGTACAAGAAGTATTTCCCTCTCAGGGTGGAAAAATATTTCAGCATTGATATAATACAACATGATGTGCTTTTTCATGGAGGATGTGTCAGATACGCAGCTTCTAGCACCTTCTGCCTGTAATGAAACAAGCTACTGTTATGTAATGTGTTGTTAATGTGTGTGAGTGTGTGTGTTTCCAGTGAATGATGGGAGACTTCTTGCCAACATTCCATTTTCCTCGTTCTCTGTGTGTGTGCTGTGTGTGTGTGTTCGTGTGTGTGCGTGTGTGTATGTGAGAGAGAGAGAGAGAGAGAGAGAGAGATTGACACACAGGTCAGCTGTGTTTCGTGCCAGCACGATAGAGAGAGACAGAGAGGTGTAAACTGCCTCAGTCAGCTTCACACATGCAGGCCTCATTCTCTCTCTCTCTTCTGTTCCTTATCTTATGCTTATGTTATGTGTGGTCGTTCAATACATAAATATCTGTGAAAATCAGTGGCCACATGATTTGCAAACTGACACAGGATATGGTTAAAGGGCGGTACTGCAGTGGCTGTAGTGGCATGATGGATCCATTACTGTGTTGGCACAATGTAATTAAATATCACATGTTCAGTGACTGTATCTATCTAAGCATCTGGGGCTATTAAGACACAATAGACCAGTCGGTTTCAACATTTAAACCACTGACAGTTGAAGTAACATAATATTATTATAACATTATCTTGTTACAATGGCACCTTTAACAGGGGTGGAACATATAAAACACCAAGTGAACAGTCAGTTCCTGGAAGCAGGAAAAATGGGCAAGCATAAGGAATTGAATTTGGCATGAGCCAGGCTGTGTTGACTAGACGACTGAGTCAGAGCATCTCCTAAAAGGTCTTACAAGGTGTTCCTAGTATGCAGTGGCCTGGTCTGATCCCACAGAGGAGCTGCTGTAGCACAAATTGCTGAAATTGCTGCTTAATGGACTTTGATTAATGATTTGAAACTCTATACCTCTCTGTGTCAGGAGAAGGCAAAACATGTTTAAGTTCAGAGAGTGTAATGTACTACATTATATTATTAGTAGTATTATTGTTGTATAATGTATATTTGTGCCATCATGGGGTTTGTACAACTGAAAATTAATGGAAATCTTAAAACTTAAGATGTCTTCACATATTTCTCCTGCAGGAGCAGAGACTGAGGTATCTTCAGCAGGGAGGCAGACCTGGCCAGGGGCAGACACAGGTGGGATCCATATGTCTCCCTGTGTAATACTGATTTTTGATTCTGTCTTTATAAAATACTCAGATGCTAATATGTACTTTAAAAGAGTTTCTGTAATAATTTGTCCTTTGCATCAGCCAGACCCTGTTTTTTCAACCCAAGTTATGGTGAATCTGTTATTCAAAAGGCTGGAAAAGTAGGATGAAAATGCAAATTGGTGTTTAGCCTGTATTGTTTGGGTTCCCTTGTTTTTAGTCTGAAGCTGAGAAGCTTCAGCGGCTGAAGGAGCGCGTGGAGACCCAGGAAGCAAAGCTGAAGAAGATCCGAGCTATGAGAGGACAAGTGGACTACAGTAAACTGATCAATGGAAACCTCTGTAAGCCTAAACACACTGCAGAGATGATGACTAGATTACATGCACTGCTGTTTGTGAAAATAACTACATCAATCAATGAAATTAAAGTAGCCGCTGCAACATGAGATAAAGTTGGTGCAAGATATATTTTTTATTTAACTGTACACCTTATATGTCTCAAATACATACAACAACTAAAGCTAGGGGTTAATGTATTATAATATGCGGTATAGGCCAAATACGCTCTTGTACATAAATGCTTTTGACACACCACTTGATCTAATTTCTGTCCTGGTTTCTGTGTCCAGCTGCTGAGATTGACCATGTTAGCAGCCTGTTTCAGGAGAAGCAGGCAGAGCTGCAGTCTGCAGTGATCAGAGTCGACCAGGTAAGGTCCAGCCTAGTGGGTGGGAGTTTAAAACAAGGTCAAGCACATTACTTGATTTGTTAACCTCTTTAAAATGTTTTTACCAGTTGACTCAACAGTTGGAGGATTTAAGGAGAGGGCGCCTTCAGTTACACTCTGTTGCACCAGCTCAAGGTACCCCAACTGGGACCCTTGGTGCAACCACGGGCCAGAAAGGATCTCCCCTGTCTGGCCCTGCAGCACTAGAACTGAGGAAACTCTACCAGGAGCTGCAGGTATATTATTATTATTGTCAGACAAAATCACCAGAGTCAACTACTGTAATTTTCAAAAAATGGAACATGTAAGACTTGCAATGCGATGTTTCAGGCCCGTAATCGTCATAATCTGGAACAAAGCAGCAAGTTGGCCCAGAACAAGGAGCTGCTGAATAAGAGGAATGCCCAGGTGACGGTGATGGATCAACGCATTGGAGACCTGAGAGAACGGCTTCATAAGAAGAGAGCAGAAGTACAAAACATTACGACAAAAAAACATTTCTACATTGACTTGTAATTGAAAGGCTAATTTGATTAGCTCAATATGCGCATGTCACTGTAGGTGTCAATCTTTCTTTCCTTTTAGTTGAATCGTATGAATGGAGGAGGCCTGTCCTCCCCTCAATCCTCTTCCCATACCAGTGGCGGAGTTTCTGGCCGCGTGGCAGCTGTTTGCCCCTACATCCAGGTTCCAGCTGAGGGGAGACAAGAAACAGGGTACCCCCTTCCAACTGACCCACCACCCAAACCCACCCCACTGAGCCACATTCGCTCCCTCTCTGGTGAGAACATAACAGTTTATTTTTTTTGCTGCACTCTTATATCTCTGTCTGAGCTCTAATTTGCTTACTTTCTATTTCCTTTTCCTGTCTCTTTTTTCCTTTCCCCTTATCCGTTGTTGTTGGTCTTATCTTAAATGTTGACCCTGTAATGTTACTGGTGATTCTGTGATTATTGTTTTGTCACTTGTGGATGTTGTGGTGATGTGGTGGTTGCTGTTGTGACTGTTCCTGTTCTGTGACATCATCTTGACATCATTGCAATGTCATTCTTGATGTTGTTGGTGTTTCGGTGGCTGTCCCTGTCTTACGTGGTGGATGTGACCAATGCAGAGGAGGAGGACAGGAGTGGTGTCAGGAAACCTCCTAGCCAATGGAAAGTATCAGATTTAGACATCGTCCTGTCAGGGCCCACTGATACGTGGGAGGGACCTCGGTCTCCGCAGGGGGGCGACAGTGACTACAGTGAGTCCTAAGGAGAAGGTTCCCTAGAGAAACATACTCAACACTAGTTCCGTCTGTGATAAATAGTAACTTTTATCTGAACCTTGAACTTACTTAGTATTTCTGAGATGATTCAAATGTGTTTCAATGAGTCTAAATCCTAAGTGACTGGACAGTCCTGGACCAAAATGTCCAATTACACAGAACAGATGGTTATCAGGGGGAACATAATTGAATCAGCTACAGAAAGTGACCTCAAAATGTAAGGATCATGTGTATGAGGACACAACATGACATTTGATAGCCAGCAGCTGCTCAGGGTTAGAAAGGCCAGCATGAGAAAATAAACTGAGGGCAAGCCACAGTCTGGGCTGAGACTCATATGCAATTATTCCTTCATGTCATCCGGCCTGGTTTGAGAAGGTAAATTACAAAGAGTTTATCACCACCAGCAAAGTTTGAATATTTATTTTATCTGTATAGTAAATGAATTATTTTTCAATTGCCACTCTCATGTAACTGATGAGAGTTTGTGTGGAAAATATGTAACTGGAGATGTTGGTTGTTACCTGTTTTGAAATAGCTTAGCATAAAAAGTAGTTATCTGCCTGTAAATGTGTAAAAATAAGTGAAAATAAACATGAACGAGCCTTGGTGGTGCTGAATGGAGGAATCAGTTACCTTCAGCAGAACCAGGCTAGTGTTTACCCCTGGCTCTACTCTATGCTGAACTGAGCTAAGCGTCACATGTTTGTGGTGTCATATAAAACATACAGATGTGAGAGTGGTATCAGTTTTCCCATCTATGGTTTTCACCAATGAAGCAAATAGGGGTGTTTCTGAAAATACAGAAATGTTCTTTCAAAGTGTGCATCACTGAATCTAGTCACACAACCATCCATAACATCCTTGTTACAAGCAGTAATCTCTCATTAAGCCAGTGTAGCCATCCCAACATTCATTACTTATAAAAAGACAAAATATATAAATAAAATAGCAATAATAAGCATAATATTTCTACTCACATTCTTTATTTAGTGTGTGTAAAGCAAGTGTCTCGAATCAGCACTGCTACAAATCCCATTGTGTTGTTAAATGCCAAAGCAAATGCTACAACTCTATTTATTATCCCTGCTTATGTAATGTGGAAAATACAGTGTTGTAAGTCATGTCAACAGTCTGCAGGCACAACAGATGAATGGAAGGAAGTCTGAGGTATGCTAACTCATAGCTATACAGCACTGTACAATGACTGTGTGTAAGAGTGTATTTCTGTGTGAGTCAGATTTTAGTTGTGGGGTTACAGCAGCTGGTGTTGCTGTAATCAGAGCGATTAAGGCTGTCTAACAAATGTTAACGCCAAATATCTGCTGCACTGCTTGAATCCTAACGTGTGCAAGCAAACAATAATCTTAGCAAGGAATACCATGCAAAACCAATAGCATAGAGAGAAATGATTTCATATTCCACTGACTTAAACTAATACAGAAGGCAGCAGCAGTAAAGCTACGTTTCATGTTGTTTTCTTTTTGAATGCCCCATGGGGACGTTTGGTTAATGATAAATAGCAAAAGCTCCAAAAATGCAGGTGTTTGGAGAACTAATGATTAGACAGATAAACTTTGGCTATTGAGTTAGTGTTGAATGCATGTAATGTTTTAGACAGGTAGAGCTTGAGTGATTGCACAACCTTCATGGGTATAATTTTAATCCATGTTCTCAAATGTTGTTTTAATTTTTAAACTTTAAGCTTTAAACTTTTCAACTGATCCTGAGCCATCTTAGTCTTTTGCACCAGGACATATTGTGATGGTGCTGTCTTTCCCCCACAAAGCTGAGTGACTGCTTCTAATCTGGCCTCTCAGGCAGATGGCCAAGTTTCCATCTCGCACAGAGCTGACTGTTTGTTTCCTGCCGTGACTGCTTTCTTCCTGAGGTCAACAGGTGACAGCAGCAGTCGACAGGTTGCACAGAACAGCACAGCTTACTGTACTGACTGCAGTACGTTGAAGTTCGTTGGTTAATCATTTGGCTATCAGGTGCCAGAACAGAACTGATGTGACTGAGCAACTCAGACATGAGCTAAACAATTACTGAACAGCCTAATACTGACACTCTGAAATGAGACAATGAAAGCTGAATTTTAGCCAGTGTCTTTAATAATCCTTTAGATGCTTTTGGATGCCCATGTTGTTTTGGTCAGTTTGAAAATAACTTTTTTAATAACTCATCATCGCCAGGTCAAACATGTGTCCAGTTCAATGGTTTATTACCAAATACCAGTAAAACTAAGGCTTCTGCATTTTCCCCACTTCTTAAAAAAATGTGTTAATGTTGAACAATCTGCTAAACATTAGCACGTTAATATTGTCAGTAAATAATATAAATAATTAGTGTTCAGTTAGTTAGTTTATATGGAGGCACAACAAGGTGAGGGCATTAAGACAGGGCTCAGATCTCCTTGATTGTGGTAAGGATTTAGCAACTGACCATTACAGTGTCCTCGATGTTGCTTTGAACTGTGTCAGTTATGTAACAGAGGCTGCGTTAAACTGCTACTTCTTTGCGTATCCAGCAAGTTCCTCTGAGCTTTGGCTTCATTTTTTGAGAGCTTAGTATTTTAGCACAGTCAGTTTTAAGCTAGTGGCTTTCTTATTTGGGGTTGTGGAACGCATTGTGTTTTAGGGTATTTTCAGTCTTAACCGACCACACAGCCACACTCTTATGATTACAACTGCAGAGCGGCACTCATAAGTCAATTGTATCATTGCAAATGTCACTATAAATTCATGCTTTTTTCATTAGTGGATACAGATGCAGCCATGATAACAGCTACAATAACCAGAACTTTGCAGTGACACTTATGATCAGAGAGTCTTTTGTCCTGTTGTTGTACCACTTACAGGATAGTAGCCATGTTTGCAATGTGGAGCACACTGTAAACACCAACTTCAATATGTTAAGGAATTCAGCACATGTCTTGTTACATTATAGCATTTACTATATCAAGCCTTGCCAATTGAAAGCCAGACCCGTCAAACCAAAACTACCTTGATGACTGAGAGTCTCTTCTAAATATTGCCTAATGGTTATGCCTTGGCTGCTGTACTGAGAAATGCTCTGTGTAATTCACTACTGCTTGTCAGGTGTGACTGCACTGTTTTTGTGAAGCACTTGTAGTAACATATATCTATGGATAATAATACAGTGTGCTCTTCTTTTAGTCATTTGTTTTGCCTTGTAGATGTTTATTGTAACAGTGGAATGACATATTGCATTGCAAATGACAGCTAATTTATACAGCTCAAGCATCAAGTGATCAACTCTTTTAATCCTCCTCTCACTGTAACATATTAAACATTACTTTTTTTTCTAGCCTACATCTTCTGTCTAACTCTTAATTGTAACTTTTACCCATTTTAACCTTCTTGAACGATCATTTTTCTTCGGACCTGTCTTCCTCTCCTTGATTGCCTTTCCTGTTGTAACCTGTGTCCCCTTCTCAACACTTCATTTCTCTCCCGCTCTCTCTCCTTTTAGCTAATGAAGCGTCGTGGCCTAGCATCAGTAAGAGTGTGTCAGATTGGAGGACCAACAATCCAGAGCAGGTACCATTTCCACACTGGCAGTGAAAGTATCACAATAATCATCATTCTTTAATATTATAGAGACATTCAGATATTCCTCATTTAGCTGAAAGCCCTCGAGAGACCATTTAAGGATCTCGTTGGTTCCCACTTCGAAGACTTCTGCAGTAAAAGACTATGTGAACTTTTCAACTCAAGAAATATCTCCTTCCAAAATAGCCATGCTTTAAATTAGTTTTTCCAGATTCTGTGTCTCTCTTGCTCTGCTTCTTCATTCATTTTAACGTTTCCCTCTCCTACCAGCATCCCTCTGGTTATGGTACCTATCCTAGTGCTACCCACCAGGCTGCAGGGCATCACTGTGCCACCAGCTCACTGCCCCGTTCTGCCCCTGGTACGCTGGGTTGGCCTCGATCCAGTGCTGCCAGCACCACGTCATCCTCCTCGTCATCATCAGCCTCCTCACAACAAATACATCAGCGGATTTCCGTCCCTCCAAATTCAACCCAAGGTATTTTGAAAACAAGGGCTGGTCTTTAATTGATGAGTAAAGTGTGTTTCTAGCACTTTGTAAAAAAAAATCCTCCCTCTTTAGGTTCTGCCACCACTCCCCATCCCTCTCCATTGTCCACACAAACAGAGCGAACAGATCCCCCTCCTGCAGTGGCTGTGCGGCCTTATGTTCCAGACCATCCCTCCAGACCCCAGTCACCCAGAAAGGGTCCTGCCACTATGAACAGCAGCTCCATCTACAGTATGTACCTCCACCAGCCTCAGGCCAAAAACTATGGATCTCTCAGCAACAGGACTGCTGTCAAAGCAGGTATTAAACAACAGATTGAAATATTTTTATAATATTTTTATGTGCAACATTTTCAGATCAAACTCTCCCGTTTGTCTCCACAGTCTATGGCAAACCAATCCTACCCACCTCGTCTACTTCTCCTTCCCCTGTCCCTTTCCTCCCTGGAGGAGGTGGAGTAAAAGCAAGTGGAGAAGACATTACAGAAAAGGAAGTGGGGAAAGGAGGAGGAGGAGAAAGCAGCGATGCCCAAATCATCCCTCCGCCCAGCGTGGACAACATCCCTCGTCCTCTCAGTCCCACTAAGCTCACCCCAGTTGGTAGGTACCAGAGGATCAATAAAACTCAACCACTGTTGTTGTAACTAATTGTTGTTCCAAGAGATATTGTAGATTCTGTAAAAAGGTAAAAAATGAAAAAAGTGGCATAATACAAATATGTGTTGATATTCTTTATTACAATTACAATTGCACATATAATTTTTGGTTATAAGACCCAATCTAACCTTTATAGACCTATATTATACAGTTATACTTTATCCCAACTTTCCAAATATAAGTAGAAAATATAACTGATAATAGCAATATTGGAATAAGTCACAAAAAACTGTGTATGTGTAAACAAACACATGTGTTTCGCTCTAACGTATTTTTGTATCCCACCTGTGCTCCGCTTCAGCCCACTCCCAGCTACGTTACCAGAGTGATGCTGACCTAGAGGTTCTACGCCGACGCCTCAGCAATGCTCCGCGACCCCTTAAGAAACGGAGCTCAATCACTGAACCTGAGGGTCCACAGGGGCCAAACATTCAAAAACTGCTTTATCAGAGGTTTGTGACGTGCTATAATCCATCAGCAAGTCAAACCTGTTGTTTTAAGAAACTGAACTCCAAACAGAAAAGAAGTCTAAGAGTTACGCTAATGATGATTTCTGTTGTGCAGGTTCAACACATTAGCAGGAGGCATGGAGGGAGTCTCAGGTAAGACTGTGAGATGTGATGATGATGGTCCTGTTGTGACATCAGTGAATCAGAGTGATGATGTATACATTTCCTGTTTCACCTTTTATTCTAGGCAGCACTTTCTACCAGCCTGACTGCCTTTTGAGTGACATGGACAACGTCCATACAGCTAATGGGAATGTGGAAGCTGGTGGCAAGCACATCAGTACGGCGACCGCAGAGGGCAAAAGTCAAAACCTGAACTCTGATCTTCGACGCTTGTCCCCTCCTTCTGTTGCCATAGAAACATCCAAAGAGACAACAGCAACAGCAGAAACTACCAATAACGTGTCTCTGTCAACCCAGCCCAGCCCATCGCCTACTCCTGATAGACCAGAGGACCAGAACAATAACAACCAGAGAGGTTCTAGTCCAGCTCACAGTGCTGTAGGCCACACCTCTCCCTCTCCATCACCTCCTGCACCACCTCCAATGCCTAAGGTAGATACTGTTTTACTATAGATTAAAAGTGGTGCTTGTGTTTGCTAAAATTTACTCTGAATCACATGCGCCTCCCTTCTGAATAACACATTTCAACAGTTTCTTTGCATGTAGCTGTTTCCTCTGTGTTGGTGCTTACGAAATGTTACTTCAAGCAGAAACAAAGTAACTGTTCTCTCTAAAAACAAGTGTGCAGATTAAGCACTAAGTACCTACTTGGCTGTTCGTGTTTTGACTTGTCAACTCTCTCTCTCTCTCTCTCTCTCTCTCTCTCTCTCTGTGTACTGCAGGCTAAGCGAACCAACCTGAAGAAACCCTCATCAGAGCGAACTGGCCATGGTCTGCGTGTCAAGTTTAACCCTCTAGCCCTGCTGCTGGATGCATCTTTAGAGGGAGAGTTTGATTTGGTGCAAAGAATTATATATGAGGTAAAACATAATGTTAAGTTGCAGGTGCAGCATTTGTTTTATTATGCATCCTCATTTCCACATTGCAAACCATATTATCTGTCTGCAGAGCTAAAATCAAGTCACATTTCTTTGTTTCGCTAATTAATACATAATACTTATTAGAAATTCTTCTGTAACCCTTTCCTGTCTGATGAGCATCAACAACTCTTTTTCCTATGTGGTCAGAAATCTTCCTCATTTGAGCCATGACACATTTCCACAAATCTGTGTTGTTAAGATCAGATATTGGTAGTGAAGTTTCTTTTAAAAAAGGGACTTCCAGATACACCTGATTATCAATCCACTGACTCTAATTTCTTCTGCAAATGAATCGATAATTCCATAGGTGTGCATACTTTTGCCACAAACCAATATTTTAGATTTTATATTAGTAAACACATAAATATAACCTTTGTCTCATTTTAGTTTAACTGAGTCCTCTTTATCTAGTTTTAGGGCTTGTGTGAAGATTTAACCATGTTATATTTATGCTGAAATCAAACATTCTAATGGATTCACAAACTTTCATGTCCCACTGTTGAATATTAATGTTGAAGGACATGAAAATTAAGTTTGCCATTGAATTTAGCTGCTACAACCACTCGTTTGGTTTGGGTATTCTCAGTGTTGTAGTGTAAACACTGACACTGATAGTCTCAATGTGTGTCATTTCCTCTGCACTGACCTGGGAACAGCATCAGCATTTTGAACAAAATCTTATTAGATAATCATCAGTTGGTCCCTCAAATTCTGGGCCTTGCGTTAAGTAGAGCTGAATATCAAACATTTCCAGTTTCCATTTCTAGAATTTGATTTGCTTTATCACTTGTGTTAAATGAAGAACACATTCACTTATGCAATAGAAGAATATTTTACATGCTGAAATTGCTGTACTCCCACACACAGACCTAACAGATTGGCCATTAACTTTGAGTTAGAAGCTTTCAGTACCTTTAGGATAATACAAATTAATATCTATCATCTTCAATCCTCCATATTGTCATAGGAGAGGTAGTCTCAGTTGTCTGTGTCTGTATAACAGAGTGCTATAGCAGCAAAGAGCTTCTGAGAACAAAGCCTTACATCTTTAGATGCAAATCCTCATCTACTCCTGACATTTCTCACTTGGAGACTTGACATAATTACTTACAAACCCTTCAAACTGCAAACTCTAGCTGAGACTCTAAAGGAAACATTCAGGTGCTTCACATCCTGAACAACCTCAGTTTGATTGCATCGTGTCCTGAGGCACTAAAGACCCAACAAGATCCAAGCTGTAAAAAAACCACTATTCGCCTGTACTGAGTGAAATTGGGTGCTTGTTTCTCAATGTTGATATGAAAACTATTTTGAGGATGTTTCTGCTGCTGCTTTAGAGTGAGTCTGTGATTGACTATGATCGTTTGTCCTCATCTCTGTCTTTAAGGTGGAAAATCCCAGTATGCCTAATGATGAAGGCATAACTCCTCTGCATAATGCGGTCTGTGCCGGCCATCACCATATTGTCAAATTTCTGCTGGACTTTGGAGTAAACGTGAACGCAGCCGACAGTGACGGGTGGTTAGTACTTTTATTTATGCACTAGACTGTAATAACAGTTGCAGTGGCTGCTGAAGGACTAGAAGGAGTTCACATTCTGAGGCTGCGATGCTGGAGCTCAGCTCAGAGGCAACAGTGATGGAGATAATTGCATTTGTAAATTAATTTTTGACTCAGCCACCTTAGCTGTATTAAAGAAAGAGATTAGCAAGTCTAATAAGCCTTCATACTCTAATTGTCTTTTGTTTATCAGAAGTGAAAAAGCCATATGTTAATGTTGTTCCTCTCAGGACTCCTCTGCACTGCGCTGCTTCATGTAACAGTGTCCACCTCTGCAAGATGCTGGTGGAGTCTGGGGCAGCCATTTTCGCCACAACAATTAGTGACGTAGAAACGGCAGCAGACAAATGTGAAGAAATGGAGGAAGGCTACACCCAGTGCTCTCAGTTTCTCTATGGTAGGTAGATACAGGGAAACAGGTTATAGTTATACTCAAGTCTACATGGGAGAAGAAACATTAAAATGGAACAATTAAATTCTTCAGTGAAAGCCACATAATATTTTGTATCTCTACCAGGTGTACAGGAAAAGTTGGGGGTGATGAACAAAGGCCTGGTCTATGCTCTCTGGGACTACACGACCCAGCAGGCTGATGAGCTGTCCTTCAATGAGGGGGATGCCCTCACGATTCTGCGTCGACGTGATGACACTGAGACAGAGTGGTGGTGGGCGCGACTTAATGACCGGGAGGGATACGTACCTAGGAACCTGTTGGGGGTGAGGACAACGCAAGACAACATGTCAACATGTGTCTTGTGAATGTGACATTTATTAATGTGATAATTATTATTATCACTTATTAATTATTAGTGATAATTAGGTACTGTGCACATTGTTTACATTAATATAATTTTGGGCACTATCAGGGCTTTTAAACTGAAATTTAGGCTTTAGCACAACTTAGTCCACTTTCGGTGATTACAAAGATTACACAAAAATACAACTCTGACATCAGTGTTCTCAATAAGGCTTATGATTTCTAGCTGGCAAACATTAGCTGATATGACTGCTGTCACGCTCAACTTCAGCTAGCTAGCTTGTTAAACTAAAACTGGCTCCATGAGTTGTTAGAAAACTCATCTTAAATTCTAAATCCTGTAAAATATGCTTCACATTTTAACATGTTAAAATAAGTTAGTATCCTCACCAAGTGCAAATAAAGGGAAAAACTTCAGTCTGATGACTGATGCACTGAAACAGCAGCAGAGTAGCAAGACTACAAACTAATGTTGTTAGTTAATTATTTGGAAGTAATGCTTAGTTGCAACTATAGTGAGCTGTTTAGTGGGACATGCTAATAGTAACAGTTTATCTTCGAGCAGTAAATGCACATTTTATATTATGCCTCATACTTCATTTACTGCATGCTTGTGTACAGTCGACCCCATAAAAGCATACAAAGGACTTTTCAAAATATGCAATTCATATTTAACCAGTTGTATCATTAAAAGAAATGATGTTTTAAAATAACACATAACCATAAAATCAGATTACCTGTAAATTAGGTTGGCAGATCAAACTTAGGTTAATGAATAAAATAATATGATTTGTTAGAGGATCTGAGATGCCCACCTATAGATAATTATAATTTTTTGGCCATAGCTGCAAAACTAGCATCTAATACCATATAGCCATAACCCAGAGTGCTAAAGTGTATTTAAACTGTAACACTGATGTGTCAGTATTATTCATTACTAAACACGAATACTGGACAAAACATGCCATTTGTACCATAGGGAGTACATCTTCCATGATGCCTCTAGCTACATGTTTGTATCAGCTTCAATTGCGATGCCTCAGTGTTGGATCAGTTTATTTACAGTAACAAGTACATGTAAAGGTTCAGTTTACACTAAAGGTTGTGTCATTAGTATCATCAATGTGCATTCACTGAACATGATTCACTAGTGGAATCAACATATTAAGTAGCACCCTGTAGTGTCTCACTGTTCACGCACCTTGAGAACAATGTTAACATGATGTAGTGACCCTCTCTCTATGTCTCTCTCACTTTCTCCAGCTGTATCCAAGGATCAAACCCAGACAACGCTCACTGGCATAAAGCCCAGATCAGGAGCCACATGCACACTCCCTGAGGGCACGTGCACACAGAGAAGATGAGGAGCAGGTGCAGCATGTGGGCACATTAGCTGAAAAGGGATGAAGAAAAGGATGGAGGTAGTTTTGAAGATGAGAGAGGCAAGACAAGAAAGAAACAAAGATGGAGCTTAAGGATTTGTTGGAACATTTTTTGGTTTGTTTGGATGTAATGCTGGAAACACACAGCCACTTTATGGTAGAATTACAGTATATATATTTCCCTGCATTGCTGCAGAGTTTAATTAAGGAAATTGCCTGAATTTTATTTTGAGCAGCAGTAGCTTAACAACTTCAGAAGAGTTCAGCTGCATGACAGAAGCTGAATTTGTATTAAAAAAATCTTTGCATACAGCTTAAAGTTCAACTTTAGTTCACTTAGGTCAAAACGTGATACGCCGTGCTTGGAATTATAAGATTCTTCACACCCTTGTCCAGATATCCTCCCGTTCTTTGAATACCACAACACTGAGGTGGATCTTCATTATTAGCCACATTGCAAAAGGATTTGCAGTGAACAAAGTATGTTGCGTTTCTTCACACAGTGTGCTGTGAAGATTGCAAATGCAGTAAATTTACAGGTTAGATCAGGTGAGCGTATGTGTGAGATATGAAATGTGAAAGTGAAGTTGGAGAGAGGAATGTGAAAAGAGGGAGCAGGTGAATGTGTGCTAAAGCAAGTCAGGTTTTGTCAGTGCTGTCAGTGTTGGTGGAGCAGGTATGAGACTGAAACCATGAGATTAAATCCAGTTAATGTTTGATGCATGGCGGCCGAGATCCGTGTCAACTCACACAAGCACCAGTGGTTCACAATATAATATTATGGCATAGTTTAAAACATTTTTTGAACTGATATCAGAAGATAATTTTGATCAAACTGATATTAAAGGCATCTGTGAATCCTTGTGGATGTGTCCGCCTTTTAGTATTCTCTATTTATGTTGACTCAGCACTGGTGCATGCTGTCATATCAACATCTGTTCAACTGCAAAATGGTTCCTGGCAAGTAAAAAAAAAATGTGGGAAAAAATGGGTTTAAAGCTGAAGGACAAGGAAAAGGAGTTTCAATTCTCTTAGGTTAATGGAATGTTTATTAGTCTTTAGTCTAGTCCACACAAAAATTGACTAGACTGACCCATTCACACTAGTCCTCATCCAGGTGTACTTCTGGTACCATGCTCTTAAATTGAAACGTTTTTCATTTGTGAAACAGTTACACTTTCATTACAGTTTAGTATTTTCAGTTCAGAACTGGCAGCGTCACAGAACATAGGCACATTAGCTTTTAACAGTTTACTGCTAGTTATTATATACTTTAACCCTGAGCTGTAGGAAGATGTGAAACAGGTTTATCTACACCAGGATGTGGTCCAGTGTGAATTTTATTAGCTGTATGACATGTTTTTCCCTTTTTGTTTGTTTGATTATTTACAATGCAAAACCTTGTTTTTCTATTATTATTATTACTATTATTATTAGTACACACTGCTCTTGTTTCTTTTTATGTCAGTGCTGCCACCTAGTGTACAGGAAGTGTCATTTCCTTTAACACCTGCTGTGTAAAATATGAAGCAATAAGTCGAGTGATGTTTGATGTAAGATTTGTACATTGTTCTGAGTGTGTACCATCACTTTGTGTATATGCAACCTGCAACTATACAGTTAATGTACAATAATAACAATAAAGAAATTATAATCCCTAAAGAAAAATCATATACATGACTGTAACACGCTCACTTCAAATGTTTTTTATACTGCACAGCAACATGGATACTGCTGCATGCAGCTGTGACCTATTGAGTGATGCATTTAAATCAGTCCAGTGAATACAGTTTAAGAGAAAAGACATAAAAGAGCCTTTATGCAGATGTAGTGTAGATGTAGTTTCATTAAAGAAAGTGTAGTGTAATTAAAAGAAAATCAGCATAGGCTGCCTCTCTGGTAACATTTCCTAATCTCTCTTTCTTATATACACACACACTTGCACACATCCAAGCCTTAGTTAAATAACAACCTGTGGACTTTAGAGGGGAACTAAAGTCCACTGCTCATTCAAGTCTCTGCACCAGCAGGTAACAGGTGAGTTTATTTTTGATCCAAATTCACACTATTGTTGCTCAGTTCACTTACAGATTTTTATTATATTTTATATATCAAAAGCTCCTCTTAATGAGCTAAACATGCATGTGTCAAGTTACCACTAATACCAAATAATACAAGGACAATACTTTCAAATTACATGTGTCAAGAGGTCAAGGTTTGTACTCAAAGTTTGTTCTCTCAGCTCTATTATAGACCACATATCTCTTTATATATTTCAGATACAGTCAAACATGTAATGACATGAGTAGAAAAACATTGAAATGCTGGTCATAATGTAGGCATTACAGGTTTGTGTAGTGGAATAGCATCTGCTGCAAATATGTCTGAAAATATAATGTAAAATGTTTCTTAGTAATAATTAAATTATTAGTAATATTTACATAAGCAGTAGTTCTAGTAGTAGTACTAGTAGATTGTTTGATACTGAATGCAGAAAAATACACATTATTATATGTTCAGAACTACATGCATGTGCATATAAATTAATAAAGTCATTTTAATTTATCGTGCTTCATGCTTTTAAAAAAAAAATATTTCTATTTATGTTTAATAAAATTTTATGTTGACCTATAATAAATCATAATTGTTTATTATTAAGATTTTATTTTGTATTATAAGTCTAAATAGGCAGTACAGTATATACCTCTAAAGCTTAATGAAGAGGTATAAAGTAATTACTCAAGCAACAAAACCTTTCACTGTTCACTGGTCACTGAGTTGAGGAGATCCAGTAGCACCGTTATTTTGAAAGGAGAAGCCGGAAGTGGCCTTGCGCTGATTTCTGTGTTGGATAACGTAACGTTAGCATGAAATGAAGTATTTTATAAATATGGTTTTGCATTAATGCTACAAGCTTATCATCCGACACTCAGACGCTGGTTCAGAAAGACATTTTATTACAAAGTAAGTCAAAAAGGTTTTATTTTCCTAAATTCACTAAAGAAATCAGGAAAAAAATATCTGCCCGTTTACTGTAAGGCTACGTTAGCTCATGCTTTTAATGGTAATATTTGTTGCATCAGTCTTTACATTGTTTTTTGCAGTGAAACCACTTTGACAACTACTTTATTCCAGTTCAGAAGTTCTGTTAAATACCTCAAGCCAGTGAATACTGAGGTTCAGCTTTCTGCATTCACCACAACACCTACTAAAGTTGTGTTTCAAGTTCAATGTTATAGATCACTTTTTTCCCAGCTGCACTTGAAGGCAGCATATAACATAGATGGCACATTATGGGCCAGGGTTAGATATGAGGACTGTGACACTACCAGATAACCTCTTTGTAATACACTATTCAACATCCTTTCAAAGACACATTTGATTGTTTATGTGTCTTAACTTACTGTTTGCATTCAAAGAAACTAGTTGCACCATGTCGCAGCATTTCCACCTGAGCACACCACTGCTGGAGAGTGTCAACATGTCCAAACGGGTGGGCACCACCGTCTATTTAAAGATGGAGAACTGTCAGCCCTCTGGCTCCTTCAAAGTCCGAGGCATTGGACACCTCTGCCAGCAGGTAGGTACATGTACCCTCATCTCCCTGTTGGTGCTGGTGAAAGTCTTTTGTGACGATGTGTGTGACGAATGTGACAAATTTTAATTAAAGGCCAGTGACTGTGATGTAAATTGCAACTAAACAACAGATATTGCTGGGAAAGAAAGACGCTAACTTGCCCTTTTTTTATTTAACTTATGTTCTGTGCAGCTCGCCCCACAGTCCAAAGGAGTCGTTTGCGCTTCAGGTGACAACTCTATGTTATATGTTGATGTACACAATACAATAGCAGCAACAGGCTGACTGATTTAATAACATGTCTTTTTTTCTAGGTGGTAATGCAGGTATGGCTGCAGCCTATGTGGCCGGTAAAATGGGTATATCAGCTACAATCGTAGTTCCTGCCTCTTCTCCTCCGCTGGTTGTTCAGAGACTCCAGGATCAGGGAGCTACAGTCAAGATTATAGGGAAGGTAAAGTGTAATATTACATTAAGTAGATGTGAGTAGTAATTTATTTGTGGTGCAGATAATAATTCAGATCTGGTCACAGTTGCATAAAAAGAACATCTGGGTTTGTTCATTCAAATAAAAAAAGCACATACACACAAATAGGCTTTAAAGAGAAAATTCTGTCTAAACATTTTCCTCTTAGGTTTGGGACGATGCCAACGCAGAAGCTCTCAGACTGGCAGAAACTGAAGGACTCATCTATATCCCACCCTTTGATCACCCACTGCTTTGGTAGAAACATTCATCACACTTAAAGTGACCAGCTGCTTCAGTGTGGTGTACACTATTAAAAAACACAAAACTACAAAACTGGTTACTCTGCAATACTAAATTACATTTATTCAAACTGCTCCCATGTCTGTCACTGTGCACTAACAGGCAGGGCCATGCCACTATGATCTCAGAGGTTGTGGCCTCTCTGGGGCCCAGTGTGAAGCCTGGAGCTGTGCTGTTGTCTGTGGGCGGAGGAGGGCTCCTCTGTGGCATCATACAGGGTCTGAAGGATGTCGGCTGGATGGATGTACCCATTGTTGCAGTGGAGACGGTGGGGGCTGACTGTTTTAATGCTGCTATTAAGGCAGGGAGGATAATCACCTTGGACGACATCACTAGGTTAGGATTTTCTTTATGTTTTATCCTTTAGGCTGGGCTGGAGGTCTTCCTGCGTCCATCTTCTTCACTCCCTCCATTTGTCTTCCCACAGTGAGGCTAAATGTCTCGGAGCAAAGACAGTTTGCAAGAAAGCTTTTAAATACAGCCAGTGCAGCGAGCTGACAATCATCTCCGAGCTGGTGACTGACCAGCAGGCCCTGCATGCCATTGAAACATTCCTGGGTTAGTATGCATGTGTGTGTATATATGTGTTTAACATCTTCCTCTTAGAAAAGTTGAATAAACTTTATGATTATTTGATCTGAACCAGAACCATAAGATACAGTTCTCTTTTCACAAAAAGAAAAAAAAGTTTGCCTAAAATGGGGTGAAAACTTTTTTTACTTATCAACTGAATTATATTTTTGTAAATATAAGCAAATGTAGAGTCAAAGCCTTAATATAAATAGTAATCAATCTTAGTGTCAGACATAGTGGGAAAATTGTCTGTAAGTTCAAAATGAATATTTCTCAACACACGTTTTAGGAAAATGCCAACTTTTTTGGAAATGGGCTTTATATAATCAATATAAGCTGCTGGTTTTGCCATTGTTGCACTCACTAATACTCAATGTGTGTGTTGTCTCATAGATGAGGAGCGTATGTTGGTGGAGATGGCCTGTGGAGCAGCACTGGCAGCCATCTACAGTGGACTTATAGGCAAACTACAGCATGAGGGTAAATGATCATGAGACATATCATACTGGACGTAGACTGTACTAAAGCATCAGAGAGGAATAGGAATCTCATGTTAACTCCTCTGTCTTAGATACAATAACAGTACTAATTTCCACTCATTTCACATTTTTCAACTGCTGTAGTCAGTAAAACTTTGACACTGTGTTCACATGACTTGTGGCAACTCTAAGTTTTTTTAGCATTTTTATTCTTATATGTGTGCACATCTGAGGACAGTTATTGGGCCCCTGGGCACAGACAGAGAACCACTTTTCGTGGGACCATCAGATTGAGTTTCAGTGGTTTGACTGATTATTTTTCTGTCATTCTGCCTGTTTATTCTGGTTGTTCCTCATCTCCAGCTCATCTGTAGCTACCATATAGTGAGGACAAACTTCTGTAACTCTCCTTTTTAGGTCGCCTACCAAGTCAGCTGGGCCCTCTGCTGGTGATTGTGTGCGGTGGCAGCAGCGTTGACATGAAGCAACTGGCTAACCTGAAACACAAACTACGGACCTAAACTACTGTATGTGCAAGTGTGTGTGTGTGTGTGTGTGTGTGTGTGTGTGTGTGCACCTGAAGTCTGGAACCCATAGACATCACCAAATTCTGTGCTTCTGTTTTTCGTCCCTGG
>OMLM01020661.1:0-22310 GCA_900302695.1 Helostoma temminkii | reverse complement strand
CACTATATTGAAGTTCTTAAGTCCAGCTAATTGGCTACATGTGTGAGGTGTTGTGATGAAACTAATAAGAGCTATGGCTGCATAAGCAATAGATAAAAAATGGCAAAAGTTGTAAAACTGCAACAATTTTTCTCATTAAAAACAGTCAAATAACAAAGAGGCGACACTGTGCAGATACAGTTAGACTTAGGATTTGCTTTGTGGATTGTGCAAAAGGAAAGATGTCACTGTTAATTCTCTATATTTAAGTATTATAAAGTGTGTGTCATGGCCTTTAGTTGACATTTACTTTTTAAAAGCTTTGATATATTCTGTGATGATTGTTGCTAAGTGTCCCTGCTCACTTGGAGTGAATAAATTAAGTGTAAACCAGGTGATATAAGTCAGTGCTTTGCAGTTATGAAACACCTCACATCCAATAGCAGTGTGTGGTTGAAAACACACGTAGAGAAAGATGCGCTTCACTGAATATGCAATTTTCTCAGCAGCACCATAGCTGTAATAGACGTGTTGAGATGGATTATTCCCACAGCACAGGCACACTACAAGGTCATCCATAGAGTGGACATGATTGCGTTGTAAATGTGACACTCTCGTGTCCGACTGTGACTGATCTGATCATGCACAATTATCAGCACTGTTCTTATAAGATTAACAATTAGTTCAGGTCTTGTACCTGTACAGATACATTTGTCTAACCCACAGCTGTGCTCCCTCGTCTGGTGTGATTTGAGCAGCCAGCAGACGATGAAGCCAATGGACATGCCAGCTCATTTCTATGACAACACGGAGGAAATGCTTTGATGAACCCAGCAGAGGGCATTTGAGCAGAGACGCAGCTAAAAATAGAATAAGTAAACAACAATGAATGGAGAAGAGGGAAACAGTGCGTGTCTGTGTTTATGTATACATGTGAACGTGTATGTGAACTCATCTACAGCAAGCGTACAAGCTCTTTTCTTAGCATCCTGTTCTGTGTTTATGTTACATTTCCTCACAAAGCAACCACTCAAAAATACTGTCATACTTCTTGTAGGCAGCATTGAGATCGTGTAAACCAGATCCAGAACAAATTTTGTGTCTGTCAGGTGCCCTGTGACTTTTTCCTTACAATAACACTCTGAACTCACACTTCTGGAACAGCTGATCACATCTGGATGAAGCAAATAGAAGTGTTGTTGTCTTAAAAAGCAAAATAGATTTGATCTTATTATTACTTGTATATTTTTTATATTCTCTGCCATGTAAATTGTTTTCCAGTTAACATTTTTGAGTATGAAAACATATAAAAACATATACTTCATAAGGCTTTTGTTGTGTACTAAATGTGACTGTAAGGACAGGGAAAGGTCACCTACATGTAAGGCGACTGTGGAGGATACAGCCAGAGCATAATGATTTCCTCTGCCCTGCACAAGCACTGTGCAGCTCTGATCATGCCTTATATCCTTTTATCAGAGCTTGTTATATAGGTAATTTTACCATATTTAAAGTAAGTTAGTTATGTTAAAAAGGATTTTTAGATACTGTATGTACCTTATTTATCATATATATATTATATATTTTTCCACATACAAAAAATTGCAATCTCTTGTATTTATCTCCCATCAGTTTCATGCCAAATATTCATGCTCTACTTGACTTAAAAACAAGGTTTCTAATAATAGAAAGAATAAGGATACAGACATGGTGTTACAAATGCCTTGATTGGGTAAAATTTGCTCATGTTTTTGACAGGAGATCACAAGGTAGAGCTCAGCAGCTGCCGTATGTATCCATGGCAACCTGATGACGGCATGGGAGCATAAATTGAATATCAAAATGAAACTTAATGGATTTTTATCATTCTATTTTTAAAACAAGATCTGATTAACAGCCATTCAATACAACATCTGCATGTTTTCATGGGCTGAAAAATGCACTGAAACATTCGAAACAATGGACAGTATGGTTACATTTCAAGAAACCAGTTGAGAGGTGAAAACAAGCAGGCAGTAATATTTTTCTAACTAACTTACAAAGGCTGCAGTAGCAGGATGAGCCTAATTACAATCTGAGATTGAAATGAATGAAGGTTTAATGATCCAGCAGGAAACGGGTTGAGTGCAGCAGCACAGAGAGTGATTTAGATCAGACTACAATAAATACAGGTTTCGGAAAGCAATAAAGAAATTAGTTGCATTCACTTGGTATCAGTAATTCTCAAATCAGGCTCTGGCAGGGCAAAGGTAACAAATCAAGTAGAAATAACTTGTTGGGTTGAATGTACAATAAAAATCAAGTAATAAATATAGTCTCCAGTTGGTGAACTTTGCCTCTGCTTAAAACAAAGGAAATGAAAATCAGCGAGCATTGAAAAGATGTTAGTTAATGATGATACCTGCTGCCTGCTGTATGAATATTTAATTGCAGTGCTCTACTTTTTTGATACATGTTACATTAAAACAATATATATAATACCTTTCTGTATTCCATACATACATACTATACTGATGATTATCACAATTGATGTTTTTGCTGTACACATACTGCTCTTAGTGACTTCCTATAATTTGCTTAATGCTTAACTCCCAGAGGAGGTCTGTGAACTTGCTGGCTGCTGTTGAGACATATGGCCACTTTCTGAATCAACAATTATGTTGCATTCTGCTGTTCCATCAGTCATGAATTTCATACCTGCCACTTCTATGATGGATTCTGCCTGAATAACTGATGACCGTCAGTGGGCTGCATGTAGGAGGAGGAAATTGTTTTTCAGCTCTCGGGGTCAGACACAAACACTTAGTGATGATTTTCAGAGCTGCGACATGTTCTTAAAACCACAGTGCTGTTGCCTTGTTCCATCCATCAGCAATCAGGAGATGATTAACAACCAAGGTAGTGGGTGAAAAGCAGTATAGTAGCACTGCCAGTGATTCATGTGAAGTACAGTAGATTTATTTTATTATTACTATTATTATTGCTTTATCGTCTTATTTTGCAGTTGATCAAGTTGTGTTTGAAGTTAGATATTTTTCTATAAGGAATTTTATTCAAAACAGAATAAAGGAGAAGCAACTATCTTGCATATATCAACAAAGTTCCATGTATTTTTAGTATCCAATAAGTATCTTAACATCTAACACAGCTTGAATAAAACTAGAAAATATAGAAATATGTGCACACTATTAAAAAACACAAAAACAATAAAACAAACAACAACAAAAAAAAGACGTCTGTTGCTAAATTAACAAAAATTCAGTGTCACCTCAGTAGAGGCTTATGTAGAGATGAGGACAAAAGTAGGAGTGGAAGACCTGTCAAAAGAGTTTCTTCAAGAGAGAGCTGAATAAGTCTGGCAAGAGCCTGGCTCAGCATGTGGCAGCTTCATCTGGATGTCAAGTTGATCTTTGCATAGTTCAGGAAGCTTGGTCAGAAATGGTATTTGTGGAAAGACAGAAGAAGTCACTACTGTGGCTCTAGCTGTTGTAATGTTCAAACTATCGTTGTAGTCAAGGCCACCTAATTCGAGCCCAAGTCAATACCAAGACCAATGCGGGGCGAGACCATGTCAAACCACAAGACACAGCTATTTATTGGCGTAGGCCATATAAGGAAATATTTTGTAATTGCTCTTGAAACATTGTTACCTTACGCTGTTAAAAGCAGTGCAGCTGAGCGGAGACTGCAGAGAGAATGACTGCATTCCAGGGGTTGATGCTCACATTTTACAACTGTGGCTTCTTTAGGAATGACAGTCTTAAAACATGCCGTCCATGGTCGGCTTCACATCAACTACACCCTCCGGTGATGTGAGACAATGAATAACCAGGAAATGTTATAATAATAGATCACAATGAAAAGGAGCTAGTCATAAATACTGCAGAAAATGCATCAGTCTACTCCAGCAGGGTACATGCCCACACTCCTAGGAATAGTCAGCAAATCCAGACTGGATATAGGTGTGTGCTGCTATCATGACAGTTATCAAAATACCAACATCCTTCCTATTAGCGAAGGACTAAAGAGTATGTTGAGCATTTTATAGTTTAGAAAATAACAAAACTTTGCAGATTACTTCTTCATGGTTTTTGTGTAGCCAAATTGTATCACAGAGCATTTGTCTGACATCTCCTCTCAGACAGCTGAACATAACTTAGTTAAGTTCATGTAACTCACTTAAAATAGTTAGGTTTATCTAATTTAGTAGTTAACTCGAAATAGTGTAAATAACTTAAAATAGTTAAGTTAGTCTAACTACTAAGTTAAATAAACTTAACTGAGTTGTGCTCAATTTACATAACTATATCCTATATTTAGTAGATTAGCTGAGCTAGCCTACTCTAATGAATCTGTTAGCATCCAATAATTATTATTAATAATCAATATTACTCTACACATTGTATATATAATCATATATTTTAGCTTAACCTAATATATTGCATTGTAGGGATAACTGTTTAGCTGTATTAGCATCTGAAAGAGTTTCATGGCTCATCTAATCCACATTTACTTTTCCGCTGCTAAACTTTGTTATTTGTGTGTATTAAAAGGAAATACAGTAAGTCTTAAAATCTGCCTCTGGTATGTTCAGACTATATACTGCAGCATGTTTTCTGTTAGCTGTAAATTATGGATTACATTTGTGCAGCACTTATTTCAGTCTGCTCTTTCCTCCCCTCGTCTAATGGACTGTACCACACTATGAATCCCCCCCTCCCTCACCCTGCAGTGGGCCGCTCCCCCTTCTTCACCGCCCGCTTTGGTTGAAGCCAAAACAGAACATCATGGCGATTGATGGTAAGTAGGCCAATAACGTCTCTGCTCTCCTTCTAATTAACTTCAGCTGGAAAATATACAAGCCGTAGGTGATTTATTTACAGAAAAAGTCAAATGGGTCCAGAAGGGTGGTGTTTGCTTTGTCTGGTGGCAATTTAAGTATTTGTTTTATGCACTTGAAGCGGTAATTTTCCTTTACTGTGTAACAGTGGAGGAGACGGAGGAAATTTGAAGCGGTGTTTGTAGCGATGGTGCTGAAGGGACAGCTCTGCTCTTTAAACCGCATGGCTTGTCACTTAAACCTGAGCTTTCTACGCTCGCTGGCTGTGTTTCCGCAGCTTATTTGGTAAAACTCCAGCTGTCATTTGGTTCACTCAAAAGTTGGCTGGTCGTCGTGCATCCTCGGTACATGTCGGTACTTTACAACTCGTATTAAAAAGAACCATCCAAACACAGTGGTTTCATGTAGTGGGTGCAGTTATGAAGAGAGAGTGGGGCATAATAGACAGTGCTTTGGAAAACACTGGCTTATCTTTTTTATATAAAGTTGAGCTAATGTCACTGTGTGATTAATTTCCCCTGTTATATCATATGCTTTAGTTTCTGTGACTTTCTGCTGTTGGTCAGTTTCACTGAACTGTGTGCAATATGTGATTTTACTCCTCATCTTTCTCTGCTTATGTAACTGCAGCTTGTTAGCAGCTTATAATGTCTGCTTAGAAAACACTGGATACAGGTTATACAGGTACATGAGTCATAGCCTTCTGAATTAAAAGGTTTGGTCTAGAAAATGTCATACACTTAAAGGTAGTTTATTATAGTAAGATGAAATAGCACATGTTTTCAAAAGCACTAATGTTTTCTGTGATTTTATTAGTTTTAATGGTAAAAGTGTATAAACTGAATTCTTTCTTAACAGCCACCACAGTAAACCCCATAAAAAAGTAGCTTTATTCTTTTATTGGTTAGTGGTCAGATGATGTATAGTATTCAAACATAATATACAAACAAAAAAATGCAGTATAAGGGACACTCAGTGTCACAAGGGTGCCCTAAACTTGTACAAGTGTAAGATATTCAAAAGAGAAGGTGTTAAAATAGCAGGGCAGAAGGAGTACAGGGCAGCAGGGTTCACCTCTGGAAACCAGCACAGTGACGAGAAGTCTCCAGTTGCTGTGGGCAAATAGATCTTTCACCTTGGAGTCATTTCTAATTACACTCAGCATAATAACCCATAAGATAGACACTGCTCACGAAGAGTGCTCAGATGTATTTGGAACAATGTTTAGCTGAAACCCAATCACAGTTAAAAGTGTATAATTTTATTATATAAAACTTTGCTTCATTAGAACAGCCACATCAGGACCTACAGTTTCTGAAACAGTCATTGGACAGTTTTACTCACATTTGACGTTTTATCACAGAGGGAATTATTAAAAACAAAGCTACTAAAGTAAATGATCTTGGATTTTTTACACCTTTCTCTCCCATATTTAACCCTGAGGGAAGAGAACATGAAGAAATGTTGAACTTTATCTTAAAGTAAACTGCATTACTTATCCCCACTCAGACCATTTCCCGTAGGATTTCTAGCCACCACCGTACTACCCTTCTTCCCAGTTCATCAGATAGCCACGTCGTGTGAGTTACATGCTTACTTTAGCTCACCCACTGATCCTCAGCTTCCCACTACATTAGTCAGCAAAGTGCTCCTGAAAGCCCATGATTACAGTGACTCCTGTCAGCAATATTTCACTGCTGCCAGGCTCTTCTGGGATTCATACAGCAGCTGAGGGTCTGACTGACACCTGCAGCATCCAGAGGCTGGGCTGTCATCACCAGTGGGTGATGACTGTCTGTACTTGTGATGTGAGGTTGGACAAGAACCATGAAATGTCATTAAAAAACAGGAACAAGCTCTGCTTGACATTTTTTACCAAATAATTAATTTTGTTTGTTCATGATGTTTTGATTCTGTGTGAATTCAGAAGGTGGCGTTATTTGGAGTCCAACTTGCAATCCCACATATTAAGTGCAAAGAAGTAGTGCATTGCCCAAACCAGAAAGTTCTAGACTTTACAGTGAAATACAGTATGTCAAAGAAGAGAATCAAATTCTCACCTGAGAAACTAGACCCAGAAAATATTTTGCATTTTTGCTTAAAAAAGTATTTAAAGTGTTGACCAATGACAAAAATGCTATAGTTCTTTTCAATTCAAACACAGGAAATAAGATTCAAACAAACGTGTATTATTCATCATCTCTTCTAAGTTTAAAACAACAGCCTCAATATGACGCATGTTATTTGTAGCTGATACCTCAAAACTTACATTTTCAGTATTTAGTCACTGATATTCAGCTGCGTGATTAAGTCTGTTTATTTTGCTGATTTAGGTTGTGCTCATGACTCACCGTCTTTGAACTATGATTACCAAAGCGTGCTGCTTTAAATACCAAATATATCAGCTTTCTTTAAGCTTTTTAATTGGATATACTCAGTAGGCTTTCTGTGAAAAGATCACACAGTTACTTAACTTAATGTGTAAACATAAATGTGTGACATCACAGAAGCAAAAACTAAATACTACCAGGACAAACTTGGCAACATCACTGACACCAGAAAGCTTTTTTCCACTTTTAAATCTCCTCTACCCTCCTCCTCCTCCCCCGTCTACTTCTCTCACTGCTGATGACTTTGCCAGCTTCTTTACCAATAAGGTGGCAGACATCAGCTCTCAGGTCCCCTCCAGATAAAGATATCTTGCTAACTTCATCTAACACCACATCGCTCTCTTCATTTTCCACTCTGAATGAGGACGACACATCCACCCTCCTTCTATCAAACCATCCCACCTCCTTTTCTCTAGATCCCACCCCCTCCACCCTCCTTCAAGCAGCTGCACCCACACTAATCCCAGCCATTTCACAAATCATTAATACATCTCTCACAACAGGCACCTTCCCCACCTCATTTAAACAGGCCCACATTGCTCCACTCCTTAAAAGGCCTTCTCTAGACCCCTCACTTGTTGAGAACTACAGACCTGTTTCTCTTTCTCTGTTTCCTTTTCTTGCCAAGACCCTTGAACGATCAAGTCTTTGATTTCCTCTCTCAGAACACCCTCCTTGATGCCAACTTGTCTGGCTTTAAGAGTGGTCACTCTACAGAAACCGCACTCACAGTTGTGGTATCCATGCGGGCTGCAAAAGCTAGGGGACAGTCCTCTGTCTTAATCCTACTTGATCTATCTGCAGCCTTTGACATGGTGAACCACTAGATCCTTCTATCTACACTCTCTGACTTGGGCATATCTGGAACAACTCTGGCCTGGCTTATTTTGCTGGTCAAACCTTCAAAGGTATCCTGGCAGGAGCACTTTTCCAACTCTCACAGCCTCTCTACCGGTGTGCCACAGGGCTCTGTTTTTGGTCCTCTTCTTTTTTTCAATCTATACTACACCCCTGGTTCCATCATCCGCTCACATGGCTTTTCCTATCATTGCTACGCTGACGACACACAGCTCTTTCTGTCCTTTCCACCGGATGACTTGACAGTCTCATCACACATCACTGCCTGTGTGTCTGACATCTCCGCTTGGATGAGGGAAAGACATCTATAACTCAACCTCTACAAAACAGAACTTCTAGTCTTCCCGGCTAGACCGTCAATACACCACAACAACAGCATCAACATTGAGTCTTCAGTGATTAAGTCTGCCAGAAACCTGGGGGTCATCATTAATGACTAACTGAGCTTTACAGACCACATCTCCTCTGTCTCTAGGGCATGCAGATTTGCTCTCTACAACATCAGAAGGATCAGACCATACCTTTCTGAATATACAACCCAATTGATTGTTCAGGCGCTGGTCATATCTCGTCTCGATTACTGCAATTCCTAGTTGACGGGATTACTGCCAAGCACAATCAAACCCCTCCACATTATACAAAATTCAGCAGCACATCAGAATGAGCATGAGCTGGCGAACTGTGCTCTCACTCCCAATATTCAAGAAACTGCTGAAGACGGAACTTTTCCGTAACTTTCTATGCACTTAAAATGCACTTTTATCAAAAACAAAAACAAAAACAAAGAAAATTCCTGCACTTATATCTCATGAAACGGACACACGTCTTCTGATCTTTGCTTTAAGGTTTTTTTTCTCTTTTCTTTAAAGTCACTTTGGATAAAAGCGTCTGCCAAATGACTCAATGGAAATAAAAATGTGAACGTGAGAGCTTCTGCTAATGAAGTGAAATTAGACATTTAAAATAAGGAATAATGCTAGTTGAAATGAACTGATGCACTAAGACAAAATTGCAAAAGTGCATGTTGAATTGTGAGGCAAGACTAAGAAAAGGAAGAATTTACAAATATCTGTCTAACTTTTTAGCACTCAGACAGACCTTCAAGCATCAGTTACTGTGACGAGCCGTAGCTTGACCCAAATGGATTTCACATATCCTTGTGAAACCCGGTTTTCTGGCCAGCAGTTCGAAGGCAGCCCAGCTCTCACACTTGGCATTCTCAGCATGTGTGTGGTGTATATGAAACCTTGTTGAGTCCTGAGCTGAAGCCAAGTACAGAGTAGGCAGACACGCAGGTGTTGAGCTGTGGAAATATTATGTGTTAAAATTACAGCAACAGAGAAGCTCTTCCTGCTGACATTTTGACAGTAACATCCAGACCTTACTGAAATGCTTTCCAGGCCATTCATCTTCAGATTTTTTTTTGTTTGTTTCGTTAAATCCAATTAGAAATATGGGTGTCATATGTTGTTGGAACATGTTGTTGTGTTTGTTTCTTAAATCATTAAGTCTACATTAAGTGTTTTCCATAAGCTCCATCACTTCCTGTAATTTTTCATCCTCTTCACCTTCCTCCTCTCTGGCGTGGTTTTGTTTGTCAGAGAGTGGAAAACAGGATATGAGGTGATAATAGCCAATAAGTCTTCAGATCATCTGAACTAATGCGAGCTGTGAGGGAGTGTAGCTGGAATAGAGTAATTAGCATTAGCACTAGCATTATTTTAAAGGGAAATTGCTTCCATCGTTTGCCATAAATTAAACCAAGGCAATAATGGCCCTGATTATTTATCATTATAATTAAAGCTGATCTTACCAGTATTTTTTTTTACAATCGATGAAATAACTATGTATGAGGTTGAATGTGTAGCTAGTATTGATGAGCCCACAGAGAAATATTTCCTCACTCTGAGGTTCCTCTCAGCTCTGCAGAACATCCTCTGGGTCATTCTTTTTGTTTTCAGACAGGCAACTATATTAAGATTTAGTCTCACAGTCTCATCAGTGTTGTATTCACACAGGCAGCAACTAGCTGGTTAGCACAGCAGGGATTTAGGTTTTGTCCACGGGCCATTAAAAGAGGAATAAAAGAGTCAATATTGGACTTATGTAATTTTGTTAGGTGGCCTGAAAAAAAAACAATTAACCATAGCTAACATTGTCAGTATTTGCTCACTGTGTGTCGCAACAGATAACTACTTCAGAACATGTTAGCTGTATCAACTTAATAGGGGAATAATATGCTCAATGTGTCATTTTCAGCCTGTTGTGAAATCCTTCAAATGTTGTCATTTTCTGTGCATATAGTATATATACCTATTACTGTTTTAAAAGATTAAATAATGTTTACCTTTGTATCTGCTAAGTTGTATGATTAATGAAGTAATTTACTGAAGAATTGACTAAGACAAGACATTGAAAATATTTGCTATAGTTATTGTAGTAATGATATTCCTTTGAAAATTTTAAAATAGCTAAAATAATAGTGAAATTAATTCACTAGTTAAGAATAATTGTCTGCTGTTGATTTGTGGACATGTTGTTTTAACATTGTGTACTTTTCCTCTCACTGTGCTATTAACCCATGGGTAAAGCAGACACACAGAGAGTTCTTGTACACCCACTGCACTGCACTGCACTGCCCTTATCTTCAACAATGTTTTTGCTGTATATTAGATTTTGCTGTCATCTCAGGCTTGTTGTCAAGTTGAGACAAGGCGAGGGATTTTGGTGCAGTTTACTTATTGATCGGCTCTCCATTTGACACATAGCCAGGGAGGTTAGGTGTCGGATTGCCAGAAACAGATAGATCAGTCTTAGCTGCTTGAGCAGAATAGAACGTTGATCCAGCAATTTATAGTGTGTCAGTAGAAAGCTACAGACGAGTGGTAGAAGTGCATATGAAACTGAGGTTTGAGCTTGATTTGGGAATAACAAATTCACTGGAAGAAGTAATGTTAGTTTGCTTGCAGGCACACACTATTATCAGCTTCACAGTGTTTGTGAAATGAAAAATTCTAAGTCTAAATCGGGCATGTGTGGCTTTGTCAGTTCTAAAAATAATGAATCAACTGCACTACTTTACAAGTGTGTTTCCATTGCCCAGGGCTGTGGGTAGCTCTGGTAATATGGAGCAATGGTTTGCTGGGCCCTAACACAATTCTCAGTTTCCCCATAAGAAAACCCTGTGCAACAGTGTTTTTTAAAGAAAACTGTTGCTGCTTTAGTGGAGCTGTCGGGTAAGCTGGCTAATCTTTGATGTACTGTATCCCAGGCAAGCTAATTGGCTTAGTTGGAGCTTATTTTGAAGTCGCTCCCTTGTGCTTTTCATTGTGATAACACAAGCATGTTTCATGAAACACCTGATGTTGCAGGAATCTTCCCTCTGCCGGTTTCAATAAAAACTAAGGATTTTCATGCAAACAGCTGCTGACAAGGACTCATAAATCTCATAAATCAGTTACTGCTGCTAAGAAAAGCCAGTAAATGAATATTACAATCTTTCTTACAATTCCTTCTAATTGTTTTACTGATGCAGATAGTGGCCTCTGTATGTTCAGTTGAGGGTTACCATTTTAAAGTTGTACTAATAATTATTTTTATTTTGATAGTGGTTGAGATAACTATTTGTAAATGTAAATGTAAATGGGTCACACACTGGAACAAACACAATGAGAATTTTTACTTAGTTCTTGAGTTCTTCTCAGGTCTGCAATGTCATGTAGCTCATGGTTTTGGTTTTACTACCCAAACTGAGTGACCTCCACTGGTCTTATTGGCCTAGTTTTCAGCACAGGGAGTAGTTTTCAGCAGAAAAGCTTTTATAAACTTACTGTATGCTAATGCATTGCTACCTACACACTATGATTAACAAAACAGATTATGTGTTAATGTGTTAATTCACCTTTTGCTAAGCTAAGGTAACTGGTTCCTGACTCTTAATTTAGTGACTAGTTTTTCCACTTGGTTCCAGTCTTTGTGCAAGGCTAACTCGCCCAGCTTAATGTGTTTGTATCATGTATATTCCAAAATGCCATGGTACTCCGTTAAGTTTTTAAAACCTTGTCTGTATAACGTGAGAAACTTAGTGATCAACCTTGTTTCCTTGAGTTTCTTTCTATCACAGCATGTTCTCTTCACTGACCTCAAAAAAAAACAAATATCTCTGTCAGGTCAATTTCCTCAATTCAACTTTCTGTGTCACAGCCCAAGTCCATCCTTCTTTCTGAACCCAGACACGTTAGCCTCAGCAGCCTGATTAGAGGGGGCAGATAGAGGAGATGTCTTAAAGAAACTGGGACAAACCCTAAAAATGTTGCCTAGACGTCTGCATGAGGAAAGACTGTGAAGCCACCTTGGTTTAGTTTGCAGAAGTCAGACATTCTCCCTGATGGAGCCAAGGGTGAGAAATGAGAATAATATTAATGACATCTGCGCTCCAAAGTGATTTATGTCAAGACTCTAGAGGAGATCATGTGAACCTCTCCATGAACTGACAACTTTTTTACAGCCAGCACTCTCTCTTTAAAGAATACTCTCAGAAGCATCATAGACATGACAGGCCCCTGAAGTGTAAATTCTGTGCCATTTTATGAGTCAAGTTTAAGCTGCACTGAGCACATTCATAAGTAATAATTCAAAAAACTGTGTGCAGAATAGTTTTGCATAGTTATGACATAGTTACATTTATAACCGTATCATTGTCATGTTTCATCACCACACCTCACCATAGAATCGAAGCACGCTCTGTTCGCCGGTGGCAGTGTGCATCATCAGCACGCACGCCGTATCGACCTGTTCTATATGGCTGTTGTGATCTGATGCCATATAGAAAATTTAATTTAATAAAATTATATTGAACTTCTAGGTAGGGCATGGTGACCCCCTACTGTAATGGTAGGGGAAACACAGCAGCTGCTAGCTTTAAGCAGACATGAAGAGTGGGTTACGTTAGTCTGAGAGTTTTCCCTTTTATTTTAACAGTGGTGTTGTTGCATCTGTGTTCATCCAGACGTAAAGTGTTGAGCATGTATTCATGGGAGAATAACTTTATTATTATGTTCCCTATAATTATACATCAGCCTCGTTAGCCTTGTCATGCATGTTAATTTGACACTGTAAAGGTACTGCATGTGTGGTTACCTGTAGAAATAAATATTGCCTCTATCTTTTTTTTTCCTCCCATCTGCACTAGTCTCCTAGTTTTCTCTCTATTAAGGGAACACTTAAGCACCTAAAGCGCGCTCATGCACACTGACTCAGTGTCTGGCAGTGTCTGACCTCTTACTAATGAGTAGCTCTGTGGGTATGTTGTACTGAGCTCATAATTTACATACTTTGCTTGACTGGACAGTTGTTTTTTGATGCATCCATCGCCTCCACACACCAACAATGTTGCCAATTTGCCAGCTCAGCAGGGGTATGGTACTAGGAAGCCAGGAATCATTCATGACAGCTGTTCTGGTTTTCAAATCACTGTCAAGCATTTATAGATTGAAATGCAAAGAAACATCCTCATTACCTTAAAAGTTTACTAGATGGCTTTTTTAACCTCCACAGTCATCTTTGTCTGTCCTTTTTCTCTGAGCTGGCCTTCACTCTCATTTGAGTATTCAAACATAATTTGAGTCACAAGACCTGTGTGCAACAGTGCTTGTACTGTTTGGAAAAACTAAACATTTTTCAGTAGGCCTTGAATGAATACATGAATCTAGAACAGTGACTCATTGGTTTGTACATCAGATTTTCATATTTGTGCAAACAAAACAAACATTTTAGCTTAATTTATTCTGAAGATATGAGAATTAGATCAGATAAATAAACTGCGATAACTTGAATTACCACAGACGTACATTTTTTGCACAGATGCACATTTGGGTGTTAATGGTGATATTATTAATGGTGTTCTTAAAATGGGGCTGAGTTGGCAAGCGACCTTGGGACCAGCTGCTCAGTCAGGACTAATAGTCTGGATAAGTAGCACAAGAACAAAAGCAGAACACCATTGTGGTGTCCTTGAGCAACACTCACCTTCTCAGTCATCTGCAGGTCAGACTGTGCATGTTCTGGGCAGCTTCTAGGTGTGAATGTGAGAACTGTAAATAACCCTGAAAAAAAAAATGTCTGTGAACAGACATTCATACAAAATTTAAATACCTTTATTCTTCTCAGGATCACATAGGGTGCGTAACTCACAAAGGTGCAATGTTTGCACAAGATCAATAATTCTGTGCTCTTTACAACTGGTACTCCCTTTAAGAGCAGTACTATAAAATAAAACTAGTTTAAGACATTAGTTACTACTATGTTTGGTGAAAATTCATGCAAAAACACAGTTGATTATACTTAGCAACAACTCGCCGCCTACATTAACCATTAATGAGTCTAGCTTGGCAGTCCCCTGTGTTTTTGACAAGTATGTTAATACAGATATTTTCCCTAATTTGCATTAGCGGATATGTTTTCATTTACTCAGGTAATTAAGGCGAGACATTGTTTCTTGGAACATTTGAACTAGTGTCCTGTGGTTGGAATAAGCATAAACAGTATTCTGATATCCTGAAGTGATACAGTGGATAAAGTACGATACAGTGGAATTAAATGGCATTACCAGTAATTGAAAGGCTACACAGAAACCATGGGCACTGGCTTAAGGAATTTCTGGTCTTGAAATATTGAAGAGATGTAAGAGAAAATGCTTGTAGTTCTGTGTAAGAAACCAGCACTGTGTAGTTTTTTCAAGAGCAAATGCAAGAAAATGTTATTTTTGACAAGTGAGGTGTGTGGCAAGTAAAAGAGCAGTGAAAGAGCACAGGGAGCTTCCTCCCACTCACAGCTGCTGTATGGATCTGCTGGACAACAGCAAGATGTCGGCAGGGTAGTTTGTTTCAGAGTCACTGCTTCCTTCACTTGCTGTGTTTACATGCAATACATACACAGACACCATAGGTCTTGTATTTACATACTACTTTAAAATCTTTTAGCATATTTCCTATGATCATGAATAAAACAAACAATACTGTTTGCCATAGCAACAGCGGTGCTATTTAGCATAGGATATATTTCCTGTATTGATTACAGTATTGATTGATTGATCTTTACTTTTTAGTAAACGTTCAAAACTCCAAGACAAACACATTTTTCATTTATGATATTTTATGTTATAAATGTGTAACTTATAAATGCATGTGTAACTTATAAATGATCTAACTTGAGATACTTTGTGCCTTCTTTCTTGCTCTTGGTCTTCTGATGATCATTCATAATTTACCTCAAATGTTATTTCCAGAGAAACTTTTGTCTGTTCAGCATAGTTTCTTTTACAGTAGCATCAATCTAATGACCGACAGTCGTGACACCTGGTTGGGCATAGACACTTCCAGTCTCTGCAGCCTGTTGTTAAAGTACATTGTTAAGAAAAATGTGGTGAAAACATCTAGCTCAACACCTAACAGCTAGTTTAGTACAGTGTTAGGATCTATTTGAAGTCTTCATGGTTCTCTGTTGTTGGAAACAAACAAAAAACATTCTTATAAAGTCAATGGAGATATCATAACTCTCCTTCTAAATCCACTCTGCTCTCTATCAGCATTGATGAAGTACCTCTTCCCCATCAAATTGCTGTGAGAACAAGGTAGTTTAAAGTCATTCTGCATTGTACTGTACCTATACATGATTTAGGCAAGAATTAATGTGAGCAGACTCTCTTTGTTGGTCATGTCTGTAGCCTGGTTGCTTCATTCACTATGTTATTCAAAATTGAATCAGTTCATCACTGAGCTTGGCCTCTGACAATTTTGATAAAAATCCCTCAAGGCGTTCCTAAGACATTGTGTTCGCGAGAATGAGATGATGGACAGAATTTCCTAAAGCCCAAATTTAGACATTTAAAATGACTTGTTCTGTTGGACCTGTAATCCACAAACCACACATATTTAACTGTATTTACTATCACAGAAGATGAAAAAATCCAGCAAATATTAACATTTAAGAAGACTGATGTAAACCAGCAGAGATTGTAAATCCTGCTCTTCTATCAAAGAAACAGTGTCAGTTCAGAGCTGGACATTGGACCTGACATTTCCAAGAGGGATGACTCAATCACTCTATGATGAAAATATCAAAAAACGCAGCTTTACTAGTGTCACAGTTGAAAAGAGTCAGAGCTTTTTGAAACCTTCACATGTAGGCACATCCCAGAGGCATCAGCAGCGCTCGGAGACTGGAGGCCTTCACAAGTGTGAGTAATAGTTCTGAATTACAGTCATACTGTCTGGAAGCTGGCTCTGGTGAAGAAAGCCATGTTGAAAGCCTCTTTGTAAAGTTCCTTTGTCAGAATTACAGCATCTTGATATGTACATCATGATATACGAATGCATTGGTGCATGCTCACACCCATGCAGTTCCCACCTATGTGGTCCAACACACTGAGCTGACCTAATGTTTAGTCAAATGCAGACTGACAGATGACCTCCACGCACAAAGACAGACAAAGTAGTGTTGGTGGATTGGATGGTCTAGACATCCATGTTCCTCATAGGATGAATCCTATTTACTTTGATGATCCCCTGGCTTTGCAGAGCCACCATGAGGATGACATGTGACAATTATTTAAAGTATTGTTGAGTAAATAAATTAGTTGTTGACATGCTACTTTTTAACAAAATCTTAAATCCTTAAATGTTGCAGTTTATGGTACCTGATTCTGATTCAGAGTTTAGTGTAAAGAGAAGCAGTGGCTGTGTTTTGTCATATCTGCAGCATGTATGCCTCATTCACTACATTATTCAAAGATACAGATAAAGTGTCTTTTACCTTTTCACCATTGTCAAATCAAAAATTAAAGTAGCTCTCCAAATCTAACGACATTCACACACCTGCTCAACAACTTCAGCATGCTGACATTTAGGACTGTGCTTAAAGCACTGCTGAGTCCATAAAGCTGCTAGTATGGTTGTATGTGTCATGTTATAATTGTAAGTTATTTCGGAAGATGGACGAGTAGGTTCTTGCTCAAAGCACAGTTTCAGTCAGTCAGTCCCCAATTCTACACTGATGTAATATTGTGCAGATTTATATATTAATATTTCAAATTGTCACTGTTTACAGTCAGTGAACAAGCATCAACTATACATCCAATACAGCGTTTTGCTTTTATCTATGAGGTAATTACAGTCTGGCGCTCACTTCTGTTAATGTCTTATGTGAACACAATGAACATATTGTACTATATATATTCATCCATCAGTTCATTATTGTGGTCATTCGTTTGTTAAATCATTCGATGAATCTGTGATACCAGGGTGCATAGATGTTGCCAAGAATTGAGATTAGATAACACAATTTGCATCCAGAATGTGTCCACAGACAAGGATGTCCAAGCTGTACTGGCTATAGAACTATGCGGTGCAGAGTCAGATCACACACATTTCACATCCACATTTAGAAAGCCTGTTCAGAATGTCATCAGAGGATGTTGTAAAATAACCCTTTATCTCTTATACCAGATTAAATCTATTAATGGCGATGATCACAACAAGAAACACAAAGGCACGCAATCAAGAAGAGGAGATTGTATCATGCTGTGGGTTTTGTAAAAACCAAAGATGCTGCAGAGTGGCGAACACGTCATGCTGTAAATATTCAGGTTTTGAGTGTGATTCAGTTAACATAAATGATACCTCACAGTTTTAATTTAGCTTCCTAAAAAATAAAAAATTTCTTTGAACATTTCTTTGAATGTGTAACAGCTGCATATTGCATTTCAGATTGTGTTTAATAATACATGTTTGTTTTGTCCATTGGAACAGTATTTCCGGAGATGGAGCAGGCCATTTGTGAATTAGTTTATTGCAACAATATTAGCATGGAGAGATGAATTCTTTTCACTGATGAAATAAATATGATTTTATGAATTGAGGCGTACTGAATGAATAAGTGACTGAAAGCTGGTACATTCTTTTTCTTCCTAGTTGGTAATTAAAATAATTTTTTTTACATTCTGGTACATCTAGATAACAACATCACTACTGCTCTTACTCAAACAACTATAAAAGTAGAAGATGGTTATTAAGTTGGAAGTGGAGGAAAAGAAGGTTAGGGTTAGAGTTAGATATTACAGAGTGGTATATGGATTCAACTAATTAGAAGTAATGTGTTCATTAGTAAAATCTGTAGGTGTGGGTAGGCAGACGTTGTTACCTTTCAACAGAAGCTTCCTCGCTTTTTCTTCCAGTCTTTTTGCAGAGCTAAACTAAATGACTGCTAAATACATCTTGTCTAACTTTAGGGGGAAACGTTGGTTGTATTTCTCAAAATGTCAGACAATCCTGTCAGTAGCTTGTCTTGTCTTTTAGGGACAAATCATTTTAATGTTTAATGTGCTTTAGCTGAAGGATCTCTACACCTGTCATCAGTTAGAGCAGATACATGTATAGAGCTTGTACCATCCAGTGTCTGTCAGTGTCTTCTATCTGTGTTTTTCTTGTCCTTTTTAAAAATGTGTTTAATTGTATCTTAAAATGTTTAAATGTGTTCCCATGATGTTTGTTTTGTCTCTCGTTTGCTTCCATCACACTGTGGCTCATTAAAACTGCACTGTCTTTCCAGGTGGCGAACGTAACTGTGGAGTACATGAGCTGATCTGCGTCAGAAAAGGTAGGGCAGATCAGAGCTCTGGGAGGTTAACCTTTGACTCCATGCTGCACTCACTCCACACTCACTCCACCTTCTTCATCAGCATTTATCACTGTTAAGCTGTCACCATCAAACGTGTCCTTGTTCTTCTGTTCAGCTATTGTGCTGCCTTCACTGTTGTTGGGCTGTGTTGTTTGTTTCTGCTCTCATTGCTTTATTAGATCTGTCTGTTCTCACAAGCCAAGACACGTACTGTAGACACACACTATACATACTCACTGTCTTGTCTGAGCTGTTAATGAACCACACTAACAAAATCTGAGTTTCATCTGAGTATGAGTATAGAGTATGAGTATTTTTCTCCGAGCTCGAGGAGGAGTTATCTGCAGTGGAAGTATAAAGATGTATAAACTATAAATATTTATGTACAAGTACTTCCAAATTGCTATAGTGTCTTCAAGAAAATTCACTTTATATTCCAAAATGTCAAACCTTTAATGGCAGGGACATAATTTGTTATTAATGTATATGGAGAAGGTCACAGTGGTGGAGAAACTACTAAGTCTTTTTAAAATAATTAAGTCTGATGCTCATGCAGAGTACTCAGCACCGCTTTGACATGGCATCGCGCATGGAAATGAGACTCTTAAACATTACACAAGTGGATCGAGAGGGTACTTATCCACTGTGTATGGACAAGTTGAATAGTCTGTGTGTGTGTGTGTGTGTGTGTGTGTGTCTAATAATTTGTGTTATCCCTTTTATTTTTTGAGATTGATTTCAGAAGTAAGTGTGTGTGTTTGTGCGGACAGGTTGTGGATGCTCAGTAGTTATTGTGTTTCAGAGCATTGTCTGAACACGTGTGGGAGTGTGTGTATGGAAGTGTTAGTGAGAGTGCTCATGGGCTGTGGAGTGTGTAGGTGTCTTTGTGGTTTTGTGCTTTTTGACATTCAACATGGCAACTGTTTCCATGTGAACAACACACTTTCTTAACTTTGCTCCAAACACATAAACATTACTGACAACATTAGCAATCTTTCACTAGGACATCACTATTACTTTAGCCACATACCTGAGTCAGGTCACCATGACAACAGGGTCCAATAAGCACCCCAGTTGTCCTTTTCCTCAGCAACATCCTTTCATTCCTACTGCCAAGAGGTGTAGTATTTCCAATGTCTTACTACCACTATCAGAAATCCCTGTTTGTTATTTTTGGCTTTTTTAGGGGTCTGAGGAGCTTCTATTGCAAACGCTAGTTCGGAACGATGCACCAAAATTGCACTACGCCACCTAATCTGCATAAGCATTGCCTGGCAATTACGTCTGCTTTTTAGCTGCTTCTGGTTTCAGTAAAATAGGGCCCACTGGCTCACGCTATCATATTTTGTTTGTCTTAATGACACACTCAAGCTGTCAAAAGGCTTCTGGTTTAAATAACAGATGAAGGTAAATCCACTATTTTCTCGATTGGGTTTATAAATTTCTAAATATAACATTTTTCTTTGATGACAGCTTTAAACCATTTAAAGATTCCAGATATAAAATATTCTGTCTTGGCCATCGAGTTTGTTTTACATGCTGTTTGATTCTTACTGTACCTACCAAATCCACATCAAACACAGGAACATAAAAGAACATTTTGTAACCATTAAAAGCATTTGTTCCAACAGTTTAGTTCCCTCTGCTTTTTGTATAACAAAGCCTGTCATTATTTAATCTATGAGTCATCAATCAGTCCCTCACACATTATCTAAGGGCTATTCTCAGTATTTTAATAGAGCCCAGTTTATCTGGTGAAGTCAAACAGGAAATTGAGAAATGATGTTAGACATCCCACACCAAGCAGCACCTATGACAGCACTAGAGTTTCTTGCAAAATATCTGTGAGGAAACCTGTTTAGTGATTGAGTGTTGTGAAGGAAAAAAACGTAATATGGAGTTTGTTTGTAAAACAAATAAATCATATTGTAGTTGTAAGTCAGGCAGTGTAAAGCAAAGAGAGAAACTATCTGTAGATTTCTCTGATTGAATTTTCTTTTCCCTGTTTGAGCCAGTTGGGGAATTATACAAAGCAGGATCCCGCACCGTCTGTGCTGTGAATAATTCAGTCAACATTGAGAAGCTGGTATAGTGTGAGCAGACAAGCATTCTCATGGGATAGCACCGCCTGCTCCCTCCTCACCATGTGACCAAATATTGTGGGCAACTAAAACTCATGTGTTATACAGAAGCTTCTTTTTAGCCTTGATTAAAAATTTCATATAGACACAATTACACAATTAAACAAATGCAGGTGTGTAGGCAGTAAAGTTGTTCACACCAGTGCCACTAATTGCTAAGCAATTACAGGATAGAACAGAGTTCTGGTTGTGAGAGCACAGCAGGTTCACTTGAACACACTCCAAAGCTAGCTACTCTGTACCAATAACAAACTGTTTTTGAATTATAATATAGTTCAAACAGTTATTACTAAAATTGTTTGTAGAGTTAGAGTTGTAGAGAATAAAGTAAAGCGTAATGTTAGCAGCTAGACCTATATCCTGTCCCATTTATAGTAGATTTGAAAATGTGTAAAATCATAATTAATGGTCCTTGTAGCCTCTGTTAATGTGTATCAGACTATTTGCATTGCTTCAAAGGTACAGGACAGAGCAATTTTGCATTTCTATTTAACACTCACTGGTTGGTTCACCATTGGTTGCAATATGGAAATTGTAGAATATAAAATAGCTTCTGCTAAAAACTAAAAAGCCTTTGTTTTTTAAGCTCGATCTTTCTTAATCTGTCTCTTTTGTATCCTACAACTTCATATAAGTGCGGTGTTACAACCTTTATTCTATGTTTTGTCCAGTCTATTGCAAATATTTTTCAGTGATCAGTTTAATTTGTGTTTAATTAGATTCTACTTTTACTACTAGAAATATACAAATCAAATGTAGCAAGCAACTGAAAGCATTGTGGTTTTACAGATCCTGCATTTAATGATGTTTATTTATAAACCAAACCACACTGTGTGTACTGATGTGTGGCAGTCAGTGTTTGGTTTAATGAGATGTGACTTACCTCTGTGTCTCCAACGATGCTGCACCTGAACCTGTTGCCGTGGCAACCAACAGGTTGAGTTTATACTGTGATACGGCCCTCTGTATCTCTCTCTGTTACGCACTTGTTTTCTATCTCTCCCAGATGTCCCCCACTTCCTTCTTGTCTTTGTTATCTGTGTTAAAGTAAGTGAGTGAGATGATAAGATTACAAAGGAAAATGCCCTTGAGAGTTACAGTAAAACATTATTACAATAAAAGGTCCTTATACTTCCTTTGAACATAAACCAATATAATTCATTTTTAAAAAGAATAAATACACACTACCTCACATACCATTTAATAAATCTTTTGGCAGCTTCTGTTGACAGGAACTATGATGATTTCCCTTATGGTGTTTTTCCTTTGTTATTAAATGTCATTTTATTTTTGTAAAGCACCTAGAATTTCCCTGTGTATGAAATGTGCTTTATCAGTAAAGCTGCTTTGCCTTGCCATTTGCTGCTGTCGCTTTTAGTTTGCTTTGGTAACTTCATATTATATACAAAGTAGTAGTCTGACATTTGA
>OMLM01020660.1:22126-35713 GCA_900302695.1 Helostoma temminkii | reverse complement strand
GGGGGGGGTTAGCCAAACCTTTGTCTTGCTCATAAGGTGATTTTGTTGCTTCACCTGTTTGACTAGAAATGGTATGTGTTACTGTTCTGATCTTGTTTGTTGAGTAAACAAGGTCAGAGTAATCCTAACCCTAGAATATAAATAAGTAAATTAACTACAATTTCTGTGAAAACTTTATCAAAATCAGCCAAAGTTAATACTGTATGTAAGCACTCAATTTGTGTTTTTGTTTGTTTTTTAAACATGCACCACAGCAACATGAGACATTCCTCCCTAGTGGTGAACGAGCTGCCTATTTGATTGGCGATGGAGCTGGTGTGGGAAAAGGCCGGACCATTGCAGGGATCATTTATGAGAATTACCTTTTGGGAAGGAAGAGATCACTTTGGTAAACACAACCACTTTCATAAATTATATTTTAAGTGAGATTTAACTTAAAAAGGTAGATTTGAGTCTCCCTTTGCTGCACCATATCATACTTACCTCCACTTTATGTACTGTTTAGGTTTAGTGTTTCAAATGACTTGAAATATGATGCCGAACGGGATTTAAGGGATATTGGAGCCAAGAACATTCAGGTTCATTCACTGAACAAGGTAAACTACTTCAGCCATACATGGTTGAGAACAGTGAAAAGTGTTTACCGTTTGACTAAATTATATGTTTTGTATTTCAGTTCAAATATGGCAAAATCTCATCAAAACACAATGGGAGTGTGAAGAAAGGTGTGATCTTTGCAACCTACTCCTCCTTGATAGGAGAGAGCCAATCAGGAGGGAAGTACAAGACCAGATTTGAACAGCTACTTCACTGGTGTGGAGAGGATTTTGATGGAGTTGTATCCTTTTATGGAGGATTTTTTTAAGGCACAATTTGTTACTAAAATGTTACTGAAATATTTATTGCATTTATTTTTCACATATGTAAAATCAATCAAATGATGATCTTTAACTAAATGGCTCTTAGATTGTCTATGATGAGTGTCATAAAGCCAAAAATGTGTGTCCAATTGGATCATCCAAACCTACAAAAACTGGTCTCGCAGTGTTGGAACTGCAGAACAAACTCCCCAAAGCTCGGGTTGTGTATGCAAGTGCTACAGGTGAGTAGATGTAATCTTCACATAAAGGCGATGGTGAAAGCTGTGCAAATACAAAATGCAGAAAAGTAACTTTTTTTTATTTCTAGGTGCCTCTGAACCACGAAACATGGCCTATATGAACCGACTGGGCATTTGGGGACACAAAACACCTTTCAGAGAGTTTGGCAACTTTATCCAAGCTGTTGAGCGAAGGTAGCTTTTCATTTCTCAGAGCCACAGACTTCACAAACACGTTTGTATGTTCTAACATTTTTCTTGAAATTACAGAGGTGTTGGTGCCATGGAGATAGTAGCTATGGACATGAAACTAAGGGGGATGTACATAGCAAGGCAGCTGAGTTTTACAGGTGTGACTTTCAAGATTGAGGAAGTTCCCCTGACTCAGAAATACATCAACATGTACAACAAATCTGTGAGGCTGGTAAGTGAATAAATTTATTTGCGCATTGCTTTTTATTCTTTAATTTGTGCTCTCAGTAAATGTATTTTATTACGCTCTTCTGTTACTCTCAGTGGGTGAGTGCACGCGAGAAGTTCCAGCAGGCTGCCAACCTGATGGATGCTGAGCAACGCATGAAGAAGTCCATGTGGGGGCAGTTCTGGTCTGCTCACCAGAGGTTCTTTAAATATCTCTGCATTGCATCCAAAGTTCGCAGAGTGGTTCAGCTGGCCAGAGAGGATGTCCAGAATGGAAAGGTGAGCATACACTCAAAATATGACAGTAAATGGGGCTGCAGAATTAATCCTAACAGAAAAATTAACAGTCTTGATGCAATCAAACTTTGTGGAATTGTGGAAATTGAATTGTGGCTGAGAAAGAACAAATCCATTCACACCCAGTTCAGACAAAATGTTTCACTTTCGGTATAAAACATCTACAAAACAAGAGAACCTTCAACATTATGTCTCTACTTTGCTGCTCTGAGTTTCCTTTTTTCCGACTGTGCTCTGTTACATCCCTTTTTAATAGTTCTAGTTTTTTCTACTAGTTATTTTCAACTGGGCCATCTGTGAGACTTAGCCTAACTTGTGTACATTAATGAATATCAGCATATTCTGTGTAAAATATTGAAAGTGTTGAATTTCATGTTTGGAAACGAAAATAATATAAACAAACATTAGTGGTAAGTTAAACATAACTAATGTATTCATGAAATATGAATTTTATGTAATACAGTAAATAAGTGCTTGGTCTTGAGTTCAACTGGGCAGCAGGTTAGACTGAGAATATATATCAGTCTCTCATCCAAGACAAATGTCTGGTTGGCTTAAAGGTAATGCCAATAGCCACTTTTTGATAACTTATAATAATTTTAGTTTTTGCTCAGTTAGGCATATGTGGAGCTGTTCTCAGTGTAAAGTACTGATGAGCCTGTTTTTCTGTAGTGTGTGGTGATTGGTCTTCAGTCAACTGGAGAAGCCAGGACACTTGAGGCCTTGGAGGAAGGAGGAGGAGAGCTCAATGACTTTGTGTCAACTGCAAAGTAAGAACTTGCTACCAATGATTTATATCACAAAGTTTAAACTTTTTGTTTGTGTATACCATTGTGATAAAATGTTTTTGTTTTAGAGGTGTGTTGCAGTCCTTGATTGAGAAGCACTTTCCAGCTCCAGACAGGCAGAAGCTTTACAGTCTGCTAGGCATCGACCTCTCTGCTAAGAAGACCCCATCTCCCAGTGACACTGCAGCTGAAACTGAACAGAAGGGAAAGAAGAGGAAAGGTAAAGACAATTATAAATAAATTTTCATTAGCTATAAAAGAAGACTTCATGAAATTTAACAAATAGGAGATGCCTTAATTTGTGTTCATCAAAAATAGTCACCTTAATAATGTCTCCAGGTGCAGAAATTAAAAAGCAGCAGAAAAAGAGACCTCGCAAACATGGTGGACTTTCAGGAACAAGTTCGGAGGAGAGCCAGTCAGAGGATTCAGACAAAGAGTCTGGTAAAGACTGCGACAGTGATGACAGCTTCAAATCTGTCAGCTCAGCGGATGAAGACGATGATTTCAACCCGTTCAGAGATGAGTCTAATGACGACGAGGAGGATGGTAGGACGTCTGGGAGAGGTTGTTGATGTTGAATAAAGAGATATCATTGCCAGTTGACTTTTTACAGGAAACTTTATGCCTTCCTGTTTTTAGATCCATGGCTTATCAGAAAGGAACCAAAGAAAGGGAAAGAAAAGAAGAAGAAAAAGCGAAGGAAGAGTATTGATCCAGACTCCATTCAAAGTGCCTTGTTAGCCTCTGGGCTGGGATCCACTAGGCCTGCTTTCACGTCCACCGTTAACCCTCCCAGCTTGCCTCCTGCAGGTAAGGAAGTTACCACGTGGAAACGTAGAAATGTAGCCCTGTGATTTAGCCCATGGGTTTACGTATGGATTTGTTTTCACTTGTCCATAAGTCAAAACAGAGAGTCAAGATAGCTGCCTAACAAGTCAGGACGCAGTGGAACATGCCCAGAAAATGAAGAGGGAACTGCTGGAACAACTTGAGGAGCTGGCTGAGGTGCTTCCTCCCAACACTCTGGATGAGCTAATAGATGAACTGGGAGGACCAGAAAACGTAGCTGAGGTATAAATACTGGTGATTGATGTTTACTTTGATTAAACTACAAGTTGTTTTGTAATTTTTGGTTTCATCAATATTTTGTATATTTCTTTTCTTTCAACTGTGCTTTAGATGACGGGTCGTAAAGGTCGCGTAGTCAGTAATGACGATGGCAGCATCACTTATGAATCTCGCTCTGAGCTGGATGTGCCAGTGGAAATCCTCAATCTCACAGAGAAGCAGAGGTTCATGGATGGAGAGAAGGTAAAGAGCAACTGTGGAATTATACTGTGTTGAATTGCACACAGTAGAACACCAGTTTAGTTTGTTAGTTTTCTTGCCTGTTTAATTGCATCAAATCTTGGCATTCACATGGTCAAACACATACTTTTATAACTTTATAGTTTACTATCAGCAGGTATAGTATATTTTCAGTTTATGTGACAAGTAACATCTGTTGTTTTACCAGAACATAGCCATCATCTCAGAAGCTGCCAGCTCAGGTATATCACTGCAGGCCGATCGTAGAGTGAAGAACCAGCGGCGCAGAGTCCACATGACACTAGAGCTGCCTTGGAGTGCAGACAGAGCTATTCAGCAGTTTGGTCAGTAGATTTTAGTCCTCGGGATCTCCTATATTTTTTTTTTTTTGTATGTAATAAATATGACAAACAGGTTGGTTAAACCCAATATTTTATCTGTTTGTGTGAGCACAGGCCGAACGCACAGGTCCAACCAGGTCACAGCTCCAGAGTACGTCTTTCTCATATCAGAGCTTGCAGGAGAGCAAAGATTTGCCTCCATCGTTGCCAAAAGACTGGAAAGCCTGGTAAGCACTCACTGAATTCTTAAATGTCACAGATTTTATTCTAGTGAAACTGTATTCAAAGAAAGTTTATTTTTCACGCTAATTATTTGTGCTTGTTCTTTCTAACAGGGTGCCCTCACACATGGAGACAGAAGAGCAACAGAAACTCGCGATCTCAGCAGGTTTAATTTTGACAACAAAGTAAGCACATTAGACAGCCTGGTAGAAGCTCTTAGCATTTCTTTTATTTGGCAGTGACTCACCCACATTTATCTTTGCTACAGTACGGCAGAAGTGCTCTGGAAATTGTGATGAAGTCGATCGTGAAGCTCGATGCTCCATTAGTGTCGCCACCTTCTGATTTTAAAGGGGATTTCTTTAAAGGTGTGACTTTTATGAACAGGGTTCATTTTTTAAATGGCGTCTCTTTCTTTTCCCCAACAACTCAGTAGTTTAACCATATTAACTTTTTCTTCCCTGTAGAAATTCAAAGTGGATTGATAGGTGTGGGCCTCATAAATCTGGAGGACAGATCTGGAGCTTTATCACTGGACAAAGGTAAAGTTCTTTTTTTAATAATTAAAATGACATTACAGCTATTGTTGCTGTTAAATTAGATTTGCATATTATGAGCACACATACTGACTTTTGCTTTGGGTCCTATAGATTACAACAACATTGGGAAGTTCTTGAACCGTATTTTGGGTATGGAAGTTCACCAGCAAAATGCCTTGTTCCAGTACTTTTCCGACACACTGGCAGCAGTGATTCAGGAAGCCAAGAAGAATGGCAGATATGACATGGGCATACTTGGTAAGACAGTGTAATTTATTATCATTAACCATTTACAGAAGCAAAACAGGGACAGAAGACATTTTTTACTGTGTTAAATTATTCAAAGATTTTATGGAAAAAAAGCATCTCAATCATCTTTTTGCTCTGAAGGTTTGATTTTTAACTCTATATTGGGTCTGAAAGGTATCAAATATGTAACAAAAGTTCTCCATGTGATTTGTCTTAGATCTCGGCTCTGGTGATGAGAAAGTGAAGAAGGTAGATTGCAGGAAATTCCTAACCCCGGGTTATACCACTTCAGGACATGTTGAACTGTACACAGTAAGTTTATATTTATAAACAATTTGGGATACGGTTAAGTTGTAGTTACATTTGCTGACTTTCTGTCTGTGCATTGCTGTTCACAGGTGAGTGTGGAGAGAGGAATGTCGTGGGAAGAAGCCACTCATGCTTGGGCTGAGCAGGATGGATCAGATGATGGCTTCTATGTACAGGTAATGGAAAATCTGTAATGTGGTCTACAAAAAGCCTGTCTCGTTTTCATAGCAGGAAAAACACAGCTGAAACAACATGCATTTTGTTTTTTCAGATGAGAAACAACAAGAAAACAGCCATACTGGTCAAAGAAGTCAACACTAAAAAGAGGCTGTTCCTGGTGTACAGGCCAAACACTGGCAGGCAGCTCAAACTGGAGACGTATGCAGACATCAAGAAGAAGTTTAAAAAGGTTACACATTGTTTTATTAAGATTGCTTTACAAAGATCACTGAGTTATTTATGTGCCAATTCATGGTGTTTTTTGTTGTATTAGGTCTTGTCAGAAGATGCCAAGCAGCACTGGACTGACCAGTACAAGTCATCTGCAAAAATCTGCTCTCATGCATATTGGTATGTGCAATGAAGACCGATACATCTATTTAAGGACATCATATCCAATGAAAAGTCCAAAAAAATTTTAATTGATGTACAGATGGTGTGCATCAAGCTTGACTTATCACTAAGACTTAGTTCTTTATTATCATGAGCACAAGCTGTAGTTTATTAGGTTCAGTCTCACATACAGCCTCCTGCTGCCCCAAATATTCATTAAGACCAAATGTGGATTATTCTGCCAACTTCAACAAATGCTCCGCTTCCTCCTCTGAAAGATGTTTGTTACAGACTACAGTGATCAGATCCCTAGGAAGCCATTTAGCTTTTAAAAACAGTAACAGTGTGAAGCTCAGAATTACTCAAAATTCTCATCCTCATCCTTTAAAGTCCGTACTTAAATTTAAGCCAGATTTGATTGGTGGTGGTTAATCTGTGTCTTGTACTGCCCACAGGCGCGGGAACTGCAAAAAAGCATCTGTGGGTCTACAGTGTGAAGTTGGTCTCCGGTGTCGGACATACTACGTTCTGTGTGGCTCAGTGCTCAGTGTGTGGAATGAACTTGAGGAAGTGCTTACTCCAGTCAGTGGAACCAATGTAAAAGTGCAGATTGTCCGTCTCAGAACAGAAGACGGGCAGAGGATAGTTGGTAAGTTCGGTGACTGCTGCGCTGAAGAATTAGTTTAACTCTTAACTTGTCTTTCTACGAGCCTCCTCCATCGTTCCCCGTCCTAGAAATCTACAGGTCTTAAAGTCTTTAAATGCTTTTAATTCAGTTTTTTTCTTAAAAAAAAGCATTATAGTCTTTAGATATAAGTTTTTGTAAATTAGTCAGTTGTACTAAGTTGAAAGTAGGGTTTTTCTAACTTTGGAACACACTCTGGGCTTTCTAGAGTTAGAACTGAAGATACCAGCACTCTGTTATCTGTTAAATATGAAGCCACACCCAGCAGCAAGTCAGCTTAGCTTAAAGACTGTAAACAAACTGTCCTAAGGTAACAGGATCTGCAAACCACCAGCTAATGGGTCACTGCTCATTCATGTATTCATTCTCATGTATTTGTTCCTCTGCAGCTACATACATGCGGCAAAAGAGCATTTCCTGTGTCATTGTTTTAACATTGTTGTTCCCACAGGCTCATAAGCTACTTACAACTCTGTATTTCTTTCACAGGACTGATCATTCCAGCGAACTGTGTCTCTCCACTAATAAACAAGCTTTCAACATCAGACCAGTGCCAGCAGCTCGCTGTGCAGGAGCAGCAGAAGCGGCAGCAGCTCCACCCTCAGAGTCTCAGCCACACACCCAGCACATAGTTTGGAGGAGGACCACCTAGCTTCAGGGGGCTTCAGTCCCATCTCCAGCCCACAGAGTTCACATCCAATGGGATGTGGCTCGATTAACCTCTATCTCTGCACTGCAGGCTTCAGGATCGCTGTCCCTCGTTCTGCACCCTCACACCCCCACATCATCTCTGAGGGTCTAAGAAATCATATCAAGCTGTGTTGACTCTGACATGTAAAGCAGTGGTTGTACAGAGAAAAGATTTCAGGGTTTATTCTTTTTTATTTTAATCTCCAGGGACTCTTAATTTCACCTAGAGAGGTTTGAAGGATGTATTGCCTCTGACATTCAGAGTGAGAAGATTTGTCATATATTGAGACAGACTTTAAAGGGCATGTTGGCCTGTGGCTGTTGAGTTATTCACACCTCAGACATGCTTTAAACTCTAGTCCACCCGATATGAAGCAGAGACTTTTCCTGGTTCAAGCCAAATGTGGATGTGGCAGAGAACCACTGTATGTTTGAAAGTCTGAGAACTACTTTGATTCATTAGAAAAGGCTATTTAACAACAATCCCATAGTAATATATGATGAGAACTCTTCGGGCGTTATTCAGCACTAACATAGAGAAATTGTTGGTCCTTTGAAGTAGACAAACACACATTAGTCCAGTAGAGTTTTTCTTTTAAATATTCAGTAGCTGTTTGCCCATGAGAAAAAGAGCATAACACATCTACACCATGTATCAAGTTTATCAGGCCCAACTGTTTCAAAAAAGCTGAATACGAGAGATTATTTGCAAAGCAGTCAAACTAATAACTTCAAACTAGTGAATTAGTTTGGATTTGGTGTAGCCAATAAGCTGTTTTCACTACAGCATCCTGCTGAGCCGTAACCTGAACAAATCAGGAAGGCTCAGATCATTAGTAAGGAGATGTTTCATGTTAATAAACATGCCGCAGCAAGACAGTCGCTTGTCTATTTTGTGCTCACCATTGTTCTTTGATGTAAAATAGTCCCTTTAGCAGTTCATATAGAGGTCAGGTGGACATGTTTAAGGGAAAAAGGTGGTCACCTATATGTTGTCTTTGCTGTAGTAGTAATGAGACATCTGTTTAACCAATCACCGGCAAGAGGTTGGTGTAGAAATATAGCTCCAGAATTCGTCTCCAAAGCAGATGAAGTGGAGACAAAAGCAGAACAATGGTCACAGGTTCCTGTAGTGAAAAGTAGCTTGAGTGTAAATCGCTTTGTTTTGCGCATGGGTTTCAAATTGATCAGAGTTCCTTGGTTCATTTTGTGTCCAGCTTCATAATTTCATTCCTCTGCGTCCTTATCGTAACATTAACAGCCAGGCGTGTGTCAAATGTGCCTTTGTATCCATACAAACCACTACTGGGGTCAGGCACCTTAACAGCACCAAGATGGAAAGATTTAGCTTTTAGTGTCAGCTGTCGTCTATTTACAATGCATGGAGTAAGAAAATGTTACCAAAAGATAACATTGAAACAGTGAATATTGGAGGTGTGAGTTAAGTTTAGAGTCGGTGAGCAACACAGTGAATTCAATACAAAGGAAAATGAGTTAACATTTTACTATTTAGCATTGTAAATGTTGTTTATATCACTGGGTGTAAGGAGATGTGAAAGAAGTTTATTAATGCACAGTTATTCGTTATGACTTCTTCTATGAACGTGTATTTAATATTACTGCAGCAGTCTCCACATGAGGCTGTATAGCTTTCGACTAATGCATTAAACACTTAAATCAGCTACAAGTGTATCTCAAACCAGATGTTTATATACTGATAATATTCTGAAAAGGTTTTATGTGTTGCCAGAAATGTTGCTACAGATTTAACTCAGTTAAAATCTGATGCTCTTTTTACCTCGACTTTATCTTCATTATTATTCATATTCATATTATTATTTATCTTCACCTTATCTTATCCAGTTAATATCTGCAGGATACCTGGCTCGACTAGCTGTCGTTCAAATGAGAGGAGACATGTCAACAGCAGGGGAAACGGATAATGTAAAGTAGCCAAGGAACTCTGAGAAATGTGAAATGCATGTCCTCGACGAAGACGGTCATGTTTTGATTTTTCACACCAGTTTCAGATCTTTGCTTGTTTAATTTTTTTTCTTTGCCTTTTTTTTGTTTTAATGGAAATCTGCTCAGGATTTAAACTCAAAGGCGTTCTTCAGTGTATCTGTAAATGCACGACGGACACATTTTTAACCTGTGGATTAAAGTGTCTCTCCCGTGATGGAAGCATTTATAGACAGGTGAAATATGAGGACGAAGTCTTTGTATCATACCAATGTGCATTTTGTACAATTTGTAAAAGAATGCAAATTATTGCTGCAGCATATCTCAGCTGATGGACTTCTTTTGTGAGAGACCTTAAAGACAACATTTTTATGGTCTGCTCACCATTTGGAGGTCTGTTAACGTTCCACTATATATAAGCCAACTACTCCTGCTTTCATTTTGTTTTCAGATGTTCAATATGTGGGCTGCTCAGTTGGTAAAATTATTTTTCAGTGCCGTAAAATGGCACCGCATATGGGCTCCTCTGAAGGTGAAACACTTGAACGAAAGACCTTTATTTTCCCCATTTATCGCTGCACGAGTTGCACTACTGACAAGAGTTGTACAAACATTCATTATTACCTGTACATGAATGAGTGCAATGCTCAATAAAGCTTGGTATACTTCTACTGTGAGTTTATTTCAGTGTGGAGCTACAGCCCGGCACCAGACTACAGTTCATTTGTTGTAACTATCCCACAGGCCAAAACAAAGTTGGGATCACTATGGTACAAATGATTTGAAGCTGTTATTTTGGTTTATTTGTGAACTTGTGTCTCTGAAATGAGCAAAATTTTTAAAACCTGAAACCTTTATGGTGATTTTAGTGTCGTGTTAACTACAGTTGAGTAAAAAGTACAATATTTGGCTCTAAATTGTAAAAATGTGAGATATTAAAAGTAGTTAATGTATTAAATGCACTTTTTCATTATAACTAATTGCACATAAACAGGCTGACCTAAAGATGTTTTTTTAATTAGCAACAATAAATGTAGTTATTAGTTGCTGGCAAAATAGAAATTTACAGAAGATTTATAAAATACAAAGAACCAGATATTACAGACCCTCTTACACACTATACTGTATGTTTAGTAGATTTTAGTGCAAACTTTCAGACCACTCGGTTATGAACTGTCAAATTCAGCATGTGTGGTGGAATAGAAAGTACAATATTATTTCTACAGTACGTGATGGCAAAATCAGTTGAAGACATTACAAACAAGACCTAATGTAATAATAAACTGAAAACACTGATGTTCTGGTGCTCTCTGTACAATTATGTGATATTGATACCTTATTAACTGTTACATAAGATAATGTTGCAAACTTAAAGTTGAAATTTTGAATTAAATCACATGGAAACCAACTTTTGCTCTCTAACCAAATAAATAGGATTTAGTGGATTAAGAAGTGTAACATAGAATTAAGTGTAACTAAGTGGAAATACTCCAGTAAAACACAATGAAACCAATGTGAAACCGGAGCATATGTACTTAGTTACTTTTCTCCACTATTAGCCCATCTGTGCCTTTGTGGAGGCCTTTCCACTGCATCAGGGGTCATGACACAAAGGGCCAGGATTGGGCCAGACCTTGTGTTTGTGTCCAACCATGTGGCTGAGAGGACATAAAGAGTTTAACCGACTCCTGCTGATCACGTCTGAATGGAAGGAGACCGGTTCTGCGGCCACATCTCTCCAAAATAAGAGTGACTCATTGATTGACGAGTTTAAACTTAGTCATTTCCTATTATTTTTACATTTTTGGTTAATGCAAAACCTGCATTGAACCATATGTCAGAGGAAGCAATGGATGCGCCCCCACAGACAAAAACAGGTATCAACAAACCAGCTTTTGTTTTGTGTTTTAACAGGAAAAGTGTTCAAACTTGTCTCGAACAAAAGCATTTTACTAAACTAACTCAGCTGACTTAATATAAACTGTAACCTCTAATTACGTCCTGCTACACAAACTGTGTTGGCGTATGTCGTAACCTCACTTTCTGCTTTTTTTTAATGTGGCGTAAAAAAAATGTAGGAAGAGACTTAAATATGTATAAGAAGCGGTTCGCATGTGCCAAAAAACTCATTTTAAAAACAGACTTTTTTATTCCAAAAGTGTTAAAAAGTGCAATTTGAAGTGGACTTTTGTGATAAATGTGAACGGAATTTGTCGAAATGTGCGTTAAATCGAGCGGAACCGTGCGTGAATTAAAGTAGAAAATCACGTTTTTTAATCGTTTCTTTGATAACCCGCAGTGTTGGAAAGCACAGTGGGTGTCAATATAAAGTGACGGCCATATTTGCCGGTGCCGCTGTTGTAAACAAAAAGTGAGAGACAGACGCTTCACTGAATTTCGGGTCATTTTTATTTCTTTAATTTACAATGTCTTTGGGAATGTCTTATAAACCCAATGTCCATCAACACATTCCGGGAACTTCTGGGAACCAGGGTAAGGAGAAAATGTGGGAGAAAATCAAAGTATCCGTGCGTAAAATCGAGCGTTAAATTCAGGATCTCGGAGAATACCTGGAGAAAGACCGTGTCTGTAGTTTTTGTCCAGTTATATATATAGGGTCAGATCCTGGGAGCTAGGCTAATTCATATCCGCCATTATTACTAATGTAAAAGAGCGCCATCCGTGATATGAGGCGGCGGAGAAAGACGCTCTGGATGTGGAACGAGAAGGCGACGCGTCCTGGGATGTGGTTCCGCGTCGTCCGGGGTCCTGGTCCCGCCGGGTGGGCGCCGTTACACGGTGACAAAAATGTATCACTTCTGTCTTCTTGAGCCAGCCTTGTTCCGTTTCCTCCATGATGCTCCTCGGTCGGAGCTGCTGATTGATCTGCTCTGAGTGTTTTTTATGACTCTTCGAGGACATCTCGCGTCGGAGGCTGAATATTACAGCTGCGCAGGGCGGCAGGGGAGCGCCCACAGTGGGGGACAAAGCCGGCAAAAAGTCGCTGTTTTCTGCGGGAATGTGTCACTTTTTGTGCCATGTTACAAAACTTAAAAAAAAAAAAAGAAACATTTCACAATATGCGATTAAAGTGGAGAATAAAGTAGCAAAATAGTGAGATTCGAGTCAGAATGTTTTCGTTTTATTCCCACAATTCTTTGTTATTAGGAAAAGATGGATTCGCTATTAATGTTTATTGTCTCTGCGTAAATACAAATGTCAACTTGATTGCAGTTGAATATAAAGTGTAACTTAAATCAGTAGTTACATAGATTTGTTTAACGGATTATTCTGACTTTACTGGACTTTTATTCTGAATCTATTCCCCAAATTGTTTGAACGTTATTTTAATATCCTGACTTTTTCATTATTAATATTATTGTACTGTTCTATGACTTTTCTGACTTTTTTCTCACAATATCCTGGTTTTGTTCTCACAAAATTCTTCCGTCAGTGTTTGAATATTTTGACTTTATTCTTACAGTAGTCTATTAATAATATTACTTTAATATTCTATGGATATTCTCAGGTTGTTCTCACAAACTTTGTCACAGTGTCCTACTTTATTTTATTTACAATATTAATTTAATATTTTCTCTATATATTTATTTTATCTTGAAAATATTTTGCCTTAATCCTAAAAATATTTTGATTTGATACTTTAAATCAGCTTGAAGATTAAACTTCTCTCACAGTATTGCTACTGAAGGTTCACACTGTCTCATGCTGTTGTGAAGTTTTTTTTCATTCAGATTTTTCACTGAAATATCTAAGTATTCATTGTGCTGCACAGACAATCCCTGTAAACTCTGACATGATGTGTACGTGTCTGTTCCTGACTGATTTCATATGTCAACAGTTGGAAACCTCCAGTCTCCCTCGGCAGCGAACCTGGCCACGTTGCAGTCTTATAGACCCATTCTCAATGACTATGGACCTCCATCTCTGGGATTCTCACAGGTAACTGCAATAAAATGTGGTTGACACAGACAATTTTTTGTTTAGCTACTATTAAAAACATCATCTTCCATTAGTAATTATTAAATTCCCCATTAAGTAAAAAGGTTTTTCCTTTCCTCTTGGACTGTAAACCTATTATGACAGGACTCGCATGTATTATTTT
>OMLM01020660.1:0-14411 GCA_900302695.1 Helostoma temminkii | reverse complement strand
CCCTATATAATACATATATCCATGTGGCTCCTTGTGGCTATGGGCAGATGATGAATTACATGTCATGTGGATCCTTGCAGCCCTTGTGGAAGTCTAAACAAGTCGGTTTATACAGTTAAATATTTTGCTATTAACTATTTGTCTCCGAGCCTGAGCTTTCTAATAAACTAATATTTACACATCCCCGCCAGTTATGTTTTAGGACACAAAGCACTCAGCTTGAAACTGTATTTGTGCTTGATTATTTTTTTTTTTCTTCAACAAAAATAATTTTATTTAATTTAACAAATGTAATTTATTTGAAATAAAAGTCCTTAAAATTACACCTGCACCTTCCCTCATAAAATTCCAGACAGAATTTTCAGATTTTTCTGTGTGAAAAGTTTTAACTGCTGGACACAAGATATTTCCTACTTCTCTGAATATATTATTCAGTGTTTATGGGCACAAGGCATTTAAGTTTCTACATCACACTAATGTAAGTTGCAATGTACAGGACTTAAAACTGAGATTTAAGGCTCAGAAAACAGCTCACTAGTGTCAGTCATCATTCTGCCAAGGTTTAACATCCAAGTGAAGTAATATGAAGTATTTTAATTAACTACATCTTCCAAAATAAGACTGGACTGACTGGCCTACTGCATCTATACTGTATCTACAAATTTATAAAAGCCAGGTCCAAGTAAATGTGTTGTCTGATTAACTGAGTAATCTGCTATGCATGTAAACATACTGACTTTATGTGGTATGTAAGTTCATGTATTTGTTTAGAATCACTCCACAGCTGTTTTACTGTAGGTTAATGTCTTACTGTGAATGATGATGGGTCATGGCACTACATTATGTTTGTTTTCTGTAACAGGGCAGATGGTTGCATCTTTTTCAGCTGGTTGAAAAGCAATACCAAGAGCAAATACTCGCTCAGCAAGAACAATACCAGTGCCAAATACAGGTAAGTCTGCGTTCGATCATGTCTGATCATGTGATCATACTGGGTTAAAATATTTGTTTATTCAGTGAAACAATTGTGTTTTTTTTCCCCAGTTGATTCAGGATGAAATTAAGGCCCTGGTTCAACTCCAGAACCGCCAGGGCAGTGTCCAACCACATACAGAATTGTCTCCATCTCTGGAGACTACAACTACCACTAACACAAAGGACTATCTATTTCCCCTCATCTCCAGTGACTGCACAGTCCCCAAAAATGTGCCCAGTGACAATGACAGCCTGGCAGCACCTGTGCACACACCTTTTAGTTCCCCTTCACCTCCACTACACAGATCAGACATCGCCAACCAGGGGGATGAGCGGGCGACTACAGTGCTCAGCAGTGGCTACGGGACTCTGTCTGCTTGGGAAACAGGTCTGGAACATGCTGGGTCTCCAGGGGATGATGAAGATGATGGTCGAGAGAGGAAGACATATCACTGGTCTCGAGATCTCCAGCAAGACACAGAAACAACTGTGGTTGTCACCCAGCAGGATTTTTCCAATGAAAGGACTTGTGAAGTGGAAGAACCAGATCCATCAGTCTACCAGCAGAGAACCTCTGGGTATGTCTCCTAAGTCAGGGTATCTGTAGGTCTTAAAAGCTTCTAAAAACACTGTTTTCACTCTAAAAAAAATGTAAATATGTGGATAAGGTCTGAATTAATTTTTCTGAGTTTAGAGATTTTTTTTATTGAAAAAATAAATATATGAAAGTAGTAAGAATGAACCAGAACAGTAAAAACATTAAACAGGATCCTATGGCCAGTAAATGTCACCCATATTGTCCCTCCTGTTTTTATATGATGTCTTTCATACCTTGTTCGACAATGAAAGTGGTTTTATATTGTGTTACAATATTGTTACAATAACAATATTTCTTGGAATATTTTTACTTACTGAAATCTGTTCTGTTGGCAGCACCAGCCAGCTTTTGACCTCATGGGCCCAGAGGCAAAAACTCAGGCCCAAGAAGAGCAAAGCAGGACAAGCACCATCCCAAATCTATGAGTATCATGAGCTGCCACGGAGCCTCACACCATACCAGAAACAAAACCCCCTGGAGAGCACAGACTCCCAGGACCAGGTACAACTCACCACCTGGTTAAAGTATCTAATTTTGCTGCAGTAGTTTATAAAAAAGAATAATGTTTAATTTATCACTGCCCTGCTTGTGTAGTGTTTTTGTTATTGCACATTTCTGTTGTATTTGTCCGTGTTCCAACTGTTCCAACTGCTGAATTTAATCCACTCCGTTTTATTGGCTTTCAGCATCGACTGGCTGGGCCGACCTCCAGCTCTTTTAGTCTGAGGAGGAGTGACAGTCTAGTGTCTGAAGCATCAGGTAACGATTCACTGGCTGACTTGGACAGTGCAAATCAATCACTAATGGAACATTAGAAAATTCTATGTGATTTGTTTTATTTTTTTAAATGGATGGCTCTCGAGACCATTGTATAAACAGCACATGAACTGTCTTGTTCAATCTGAGATTAGTTTCCAAATGCATTTAAGACATAAAACACATACAAAACAATTAGGTTATTAAAAGACATTTTTACTCTCATTCCTAACCTGCAGTAGTGCAGTAAGTACAGACTGTCTTTATATGAAAGTGGCATCTTTATGGATTTTTTTTTAAGTTATTATTTTTCTTATTTTTTTTAGAAATCAGGATACTTTATTTATCTCCTTGGGAAATTGTTGCATGTACACATGTACAGTATGATGGCAATATTGTACATTTCAGTGTCTTATTCGAGGACACCTTTCAAAGAATACTTTTTAAAATGTTTCTTATTGTCAAAAACACCAAGTTGACATTATTCAATACTTTCCTAATTTTTAGTATATTTCATAAAAAATACAAAAAGTGTACAATGCATTTGATGGCCTCTAAGAAGTTTTTAGGGCAAATGTATACTTTCCGTGTTTGTATTTGTATTTGTGATCTGAATTTTGAGTTGGGTTGGGATGGACTCTATGTGTACATGCACGTTCAGCCCAAAAACCAGCAACTCGTTTTGTACCTCGAAGGTAAAAAAAAAACAAAAACAAAAGAGGCTTTTTGCATTGCTGTTGCTACCATCCAGAGTCACTTTGGAGTGAGCATGTGTAGAACAAGAGGTATCCTAATTTAAGGATGAATAGAAAGTGTGTGCATTTGTAGTGTGGCTGCAGATTTGTTTGACAAACAACTAAATTATGAGAAGGAAAGTCATTAAATCTAACTTTTTGTTCTCCCTGTTTTAGGCCTCACTTATTGGCGGCTGAATGAGAATGAACTGTATCACCCTCTGCCGGACAGTTTTGACAGCAACTCTTATCTCCTTCTGCAAGAGGCTTCAATGAGTCTTGTGAGTAACAAGAAGTAGCACTAGTCGTCCAAATGAACTAACCATTGAAATGCAGCAAATGCATCAATTTTCATTACAGTGAGCCTATTAAAATTAATTAATATTCATGGCTTACAATAATATGTAAAGGAAAATAAATGCTATCAGCCTAGGTGTCTTCACAACCCTGAAGGGAGACTCCTGGGCTGAGACCTGTGGCAGTAAAGTAAAAGTAAACTATAAGACATCATCACGATCTCAACTTCAAGGCTTTAAATTTAGTTAAACTGTGTTGACTCATATTCTCCTACAAGTTACAAGTACAAGGTACAAGTCTTTCTCCTTAGTGAAAGTCTGTTCAGGATGAGTCATAACTTACTCTCATCATCTTTGGTTAACTTTCAGCGTGGTTCCTATGAGATGCATAATAAATGTCCCACTATTACTATTCTGCTCTGTTTTATAAAATCCAATGTAAGCCATGCTTAGGTGCTTACACAACTTTGAGGTAGATTATCAGAATATTCAAAGTCCTCCTTCATTTGGTTGTTGTTGTTTTTTTTCCCACTATCTGTTGTAGACTCCGTCTCAGGAGCCACGGCTCTCTCTCAAAGAGATCTACCACAACAAGCAAAGAACAGACTGTAAGCGTTCAGACTGGGAAGGGTCTGTAACATCCAGTCCTACGTCACCACAGGTATGTCACATTAATCACTGATCAATAGCCAGCTTCTTCTCTGTCACAACCCTCAATCCACACTCTCCCTCCTTGCCCTTCAGGTATTGACCTTGGATCCAGCAACTAACATGCGGCAGTCCGATCGTACCTCTGGCTTCACTTCACCCTCTCACTTCAGCAGCCCTTCGTTCGCCACTCAGCCCCACTACCCCAGAGTCCGGACCCCTGTGACCCCCGACAGCATGGTGGAGGGCAGCCCCAACCCTGGAGACACAGACTGTGTCTCTGAAACTTCCAGTGTTTCAGCCGGACCATCACCCTCCAATTTGCAAAGCTTGTGGGGAAACACTAGTCAGGATAAGACGCAGATGTCTAACAAAGCCAGTCAGCAACGTAAAGTCAGTGTCCCCTTAGCCAGTGAAGAGGAGGGCAGTCACACTCACACCAGCACTCTGAAACCTTGTTCGGGTTCTGGTGCAACTCTGCGGCCTGCAGCTAGTTCACACATGGAAAGAGCTTCATCAGTAGAGGATCCTGTTGTGCTTTCTCTGTGAGTATAACATACAACAGCCATAGGTTTCAGTATTTATTCTGTATATAGACATATACTGAGATAACCAGTAAAATTAAGTAAGATAAATTTTATTTATATTCCCCACAACTGCACAATATGTGTTTTGTCTGCATGGTTCTAGTGGGGTACCTCAATCTTCTCCTTTAAATTTATCTCTTTGTCTTTTTTCTCTCAGACTAAGGCAGAACCTGAGAGAGAAACACTCAAGACATGTGGCTGATCTGAAAGCATATTACGAGTCTGAGATCCAGATCTTACGAGACAAACTCAAACTCAGAGATCTGCCTCAGGATTTAGAAAAGAGCAACCAGACCCTCACAGAGAGGTTTGCATTTTACTGTACATTGTTTATTTGTTGCGTATTTATTTATTTAGATTTAACTGTTAAAATATAGTAGACTTTTAGTTTTTTTACTTTGTTTTATTGTGATTTTTGTTTACCTGCAGGTGCAGACATCTTGAAAAAGCTCTGGCTGAGGCCACGACTCGCATTCAGGAACTGGAGGCAACAAACAGTTCACTGGAGAAAAAACTGGTATCCTCATTTCTCTAATTACTGTTGTGTTTTCATATAGAAAATGGCAACTGCTGTGTTTGTGTGTACGTAGTGATAAAAGGATTAAGTGATTTAAAATTACTTTTTTTATAGAGGAAAGTGTAGTTAGACACCCAGAAACACTTACACTGAAAATATTTTAATGAAAGAACAGGGTTGCAACAATTATTGTATTACTAATTAGAACTGATCACTAATAATATTCTTACCTGTTATGTAAAATTTAGATTAAATAATTGTTTTTCTTGTTTAATCAATTGTAAAAATGTAAGAAAATGTTACAATGGCACAGAAAAGCACTAAGTCATCACATTTGAGAAGCTGGAACCAGAAAATCGTTACTTAAAATACTTAAATTATTTATTTCAGTTCAGTATTTGATTAATTGACTAATCGTTACAGCTGTAAGCACAGTGACAGTAGGCACTAAAGTCACATCTTATGTCTGAAAACTAAACATTTACAGATTAAACTAAAAGCTCAGATAGCCCTTTACTCATATAGCATTTTAATGTGCTTCCTCAGCAAATAGTTTTACCTCAGCTTATCTATGTATAAGTATATACATGCAGTTAATAATCAGCCATTTTTCCATTCTTTAATTTTAATATATCTTGTTATGTTGTTAGGCAGAATGGCCAGAGCGGTATGCAGTAGCTGGTGCAACTGTGAAATCCTTGCAGCAGCGGCTAGACGAAAGCAAGCACTCGGGCAAAGAGAAGGACGCCCTGGCAGCGCGTTTGAAGGCCCGTGTGCGGCAGCTGGAGGAGGCGGTGCAGAAAGCCTGCAGGGAGGCAGATGAGAAGGATGCTAGGAGGGAGAGAGAGTACAAGATGCTGCAAGATGTGAGTCTAAGACAGCTGTGGGAGAATATCATAGGGTATCACAACAATCATTACTTTATTGTAGCATCTCTTCCATATATTGTTGTTGTATTCTACAAAGTGTATTCGGAGTATACAGTATTTAGCACGTTAGTGTTACAGTTACGTACTTTTAATTTTGTTTCCCCGGTCTTGGATTTATATTATTCATCTCGCAATGTGTGTTAGATTTTCTTCCACTGATTGGTGTCTGCTCTGATACTGATTTTATTAATAACACTGGGTGTTAGCCAGGTGTGACTGATTCACATTCACAACTGTTTACCTACTGTGAGACCAACACTATTTGTTCTTAACTGACATCACCAACGATCGACCCAGTGTAATTTTAGTACATTTTCTGCACTTTTTTTAATGAGCTATCATAACACTGGACAAAGTAATGTTAGATATTATGTGAACAATCTCATTTCATTTCATATTTTATTTCTTTAGCTGCTTGGACAGTATGACTCGTTGATGAAAGAGCATGAGGGAGTGAAGGTAAGGGTTAAAATTTCAAATAGTGACAACAAAATTTGCATTCTCAAATTCTCCATATATAATGTTGTCAATCAACGTCATGTTATTTTAAATATTTTTATATCTACAGAACAACTTGTTGTCAGCGGAGAACAAGCTCATTGATGCCAGTGATCAGATATCAGAATTGAAGAGGTGAGTGGTTCTTGCTTGTCACCAACAGATCACAGGTTATTATTAATTTTTCTTTTCCCTTGCTGTATATACTCATGCTGTTACAGCTGAGCATCACAGCCCTAATAGAATTATTTGACAAGAGTTAATAAAGTACAGCATAACATCACTGCAGCTTGTGTGAACCTGAAAAACTGCTGCTTCAGTACAACAATGATTGGATTGTGTGTGTGTGTATGCTGTGGTTACTTGTTGTAAGTCATTCAGCTGGGGTTACATGATATGTACAATATCTAGTATGTGGAAGTCTAGTGCACAACGAGTTATTTTAAGGAAAGTAGCAGCCCCTGTCTATGTTTTAATGTTTGGACAGAGCCAGACTAACTGTTACCAAATATATTTTCTGGTTGCAGCTTCAAATTAACAGTAGAGTGTAAAGTGGTATTGATCTTGTTGTCTAACTCTCATCAATAGGAGTAAAAGTAATTCCCAAAATATAAAATACCCCTTTAAAAATAGTCAAAACATTTTGTTGTGAGTGCTCTCACTGTCACATTGTCGCTGTTTTGCAGTTTTTTTTAACAGAGCAGCAGTGGAGACTGGTTGACATTGGGGAGATGGAAATGCAAGAATTAATCAATAGAGACTAATGATGGTGTCTGTGCAGTTGAAAATAATAGGTAGCTGACGCTACACAGCAACTTTCCTTTGCAGTTTCAGCTTTGCCTGCAAATTGGCAGCAGAAGAGACGCATGGACACTACGCTGATTGAATTTGTCAAGTCAATTCAGCAAATTCATAGACAGATTGCAAACTGCAGCTCATAAAAGATCAATGTTTGTGTTTTAGGATGATTTGATGCAAATAATATATACAAGTTCCGTTTAAATACTACTAATTTACTGAGTGCACACAGGCTGTCAGAGACGCTGAAAACAAATTAAAAAGACAGATCGAGGACAGTAGGACAGATTTTTAGGAATAATTCCTAAATTTTCTTCTGAGCAGAGTAGGAGAACAAATTATGATGACATTTAAATATATTTCTGTTGAATAATAAATGTTATATTGTAATGTTTCTATAATAATTGTGAAAAATTTTAGTTTAGCCTATTTAAACATGTGGCTCATTATCATGTTTATATCATGTTTATGCCTGGAAAAGCACTTGGAGTCAGTTTAACATTAAAGTTTAACATAACCATAACCCTGACATTGTCTCATAACGTTATTGGTTAGTGGTTGTAATTCCTGGTTTTCACTCAGACAGTCTGTGTTCGACTGTGCCAAATCATAACAAAAATCATCTCAACACACATTACATAGTTACAGAATCATTTGGAAAATCCTACAAATCTTCCTCGCAAAGCATTGGTTAACGGTGGAGAGGAAAGACACACTTTTAACAGTAGAAACCTCCAGCCGAGGCCATGCTCAGGGTGGGCGGCCATCTGCCTGTCATCTCCAAACAAAATCAGATTAACATTAAGGCAGCTACACCACAAAATTAAATACAAAAAAAGGGAGAATTCAAATGTGTCTTACTGTAATAATGGTTCTATCGTCATGATAAGAAATAGGAGCTCATATTTAACATGGGATTCTTCTCTTGCCAACTGCCATAAAATCTAAAACATTATGAAATAGTTTCTGATAGACGTAATGTTAGTTGATTAAGTTAATTACTGCAGTCACCATGGGAACAAGGGATTTCGTGCTTGTGAAGCTTATATTTCATGTGTTGAAACTCCATTAGTGATTCAGAGAACAGAAAAAAATCATTTTACTAAATTTTTCTCCTTCTCATGCACCAGGTGACAGATATTGTGCTTGCACACTTTCCACTGATGTGCCGTCATGTCTAAGTAAAGCTGAAAGAAACAATAATGTCACTGATGTCAGACTGAAAAATATCCTCACTTAAACAGTCAGCAATCTTATGTATCACATCTTTGATTTGTTTTACTTTTCTGTCATCATTTCATTTTTTTGAGAACTCTGACGACTTGTCATGTCTCTGTCTGTCTCCTCAGAGTAATATCCAAGCTGGAGTCTCAGGTGAAGCAGCTGGAGCATGAGAATCAGGCCAGAGCCCGTCACGCTTCCCACAGTAACACACAACCTTCCGGAGCCGGGTGAGTGCGCAAAAGCTTAAAACAGGGAACCCACAGATAGTTTATCAGCCTTAAAAGTTTCTTACATTTGATTTTTAAAAATTAGACAACAACAACTTTATCAACTTGCTTCCTGTGGTTCTAGTTCGAGTAGTACATGTACTGTTGTATACACTGATAAGACACCCAGCAGCCATCATTTAAACTCCACATGATATCATCTGTAATTCAGATGATTATCAGTTAAAAAAGCAAACAAAGTATTTTAATACAAGGAAAGCAAAGGGAAGTTGAACATTACTTCCTCAAACTAGAACCACAGATAAATTGAAAGTCAGTGAAGTCATCCTTCAAGACTGTAAAAAAGTAGTTATCCTCATTATTTTGAGATGGAGATGCAATAATTTATTTATATTTGAATATAAATGAGTGTTACATTTGTATTACTGATTTAATAAAACTGTCTTAAAGGCATAAAGTTTTATTTTCAACCCAAAGAAATCAATCCAACACATAGACTGCTCCCATTGCTTTAACTGTACTGATGGTAATAGTCTTCAACATACTGTGTCTAGGTGTTACATGTAAACTTATCAAACACCTGATGCAGATTAATTACTGAACTTTTTACACGTCTGCAGTCTTTTCCACCATCCCGACCTGCTGCCGTCACCCAGTAAAAGCAAGGGAGAGCCAGACATCACCCGCAGGAAGTCACCTTCTCCTCTACCCGACCAGTTGAACAGTGGCAGAAAATCGCCATTTCCTCAAACTAACTCATCGAGTGTCCACAAGAAGTCACCGTATATAGTTAATGATCAGTCGTCAGGAGCTGGAAGCTCTGTGGACACTTCTTCAACTGGTGGGAGCTGGAGGTAGGTTGTTTTTTAATTGGTGAGGATATTTCCTCAACCATGCTTATTAAAGATTTTAAGTAATTACTGAGATCCTGTCCTGCAGGTGTGCATCTCCTCCAGAGAGTGAACAGTTTCAAACCAGACAAAAGGAGCACAACCAGCGTGAGACCAGTTGGAGAGAGGGATCCTGTGCCCTCACGCCCATGATGAGAGCCTTGATAGAGTTGGAGGAGACCAGAGCCACAGAGAGCCGGGCGCCTTGTAAGGAAATCTCCACCACTCACAGTATGACTCGCACTCATTCAGAGGACTTAACTAACTGTATTTAAAACACTATTATCTTGCCCATAACTTTGTGTTTGTCTTAGTGTAATACAAATATTAAAATCTTTCAAAGTAAATTTATGACATATGTTACTGCATGTAACACCAATCCTGTCTTTGTGGTTTCTCTGCAGGGATGGGCAATCAGAGGACCACAGTCGGTTCCGTGGAGCGGAGACACAAAGAACCGATTAAGGAGCAAGTCGGCATTCAGGCAGAGAGGGATGTGGTTAAACCTGGAGCAGTCGGAGCAGAGCGAGGAGGAGACAGAACGAAAAGCCGCAGTGGAGCAGAAAGAGCTATGGCTCTGCTGAGGGCTCAGAGGAGTCTTTCTCCAGAGGGCCACAGATCCTCCTCACTGCCTCCTCCAGCTCATCGAAACATACCCACAGCTACACCCAGTACGTACTCCCCAGCCATTTCCCACTCTAAGTCTTAAACTGTGGTTCTCTGTAGATGTTTATGAACAGCACATAGTGAAGTTATCTAAGAAAGTTGTAGCACTTTGATCTTTTGTTAAGAGTAAGAATTTATTTTTATACTTTTTGTTTTTAATTATTATTTTAGTTATATTTTAAATTAAACAAATTATATGAAAAGGAATGACTAATAAACAGTTATTTTATAAGCTGTACTTTGTGATAATAATAACAATTATTATTATTAATTACACTGAATAATGTAAATATTTTTAGAGTCTAATTATTTCTGTCTATTATATCTATTTATGTGTACGTCACTTTAATTTTGTGACTGATATGTTGGACCTAATTTGAATTATTTTATTGCAACCTATTATTTGCTGATTGTACCCTGAAAAGACACAGCATTTTCTACTTAATTATTATTAGTTAAGTAAGTTGAATTTAGTTCGATTAAGTTTATCCAACTTAATAGTTAGATCAGTGTTTCTCAACCTTTTTCCTGTAAGGGCACCCTTTGAAAGTATACAAAATCTTACCCCAGTCTAAAAAATAAAATAAAAAAGTACACTATCCCTCTCTTGACCAACACACACACTTTATATATATATAAAATTATCGGGCTACTTACCATTAATGGGATGCCTGGGATGATGCACACTAGATGTGGCATTAACTAAAAAAATTGATGGACAATGACAAAAACATATTTAAGTAATTCACTCCACTGTCCAGTTGTCCAGGCTTGTGTTTTACCTCACGTGCAGGACCTTGTTTCCTATCGCTGGCTTTAGTCGTTGTATTAATTTGCATGTCATCCATTGGGAACACAAGAGCTGTGCATATGGCTCACGAGTGTGTACAGGAGTTTTCGACCATGCGCCATGTACAGAACAATTAATCGTGCACAAGTCTGCTTCACACTTATACGTACACTTACCCATACTTCAGAGGGTACTAGAGCGAAACTGGAGCAGGACATAGAATGATGCATCCTAGTTTAGAAAAAAAAAAAAAGCCACTTCATCCAAAACCTGCCAACTCGCGCTTTAGTCCTGTTGTGCCACCAGAGCATGCTGTCTGTGAAGGGTGGACCTTTTCAGAGATTGACATGAAGATCTGCGGAGAAAAACTTGATCCATCCTATTTAAAAGACTTACATCTATTTATTTATTATTACTATTATTAATAATGTTTTTTGGTTTTTTTAGCCCACATTTTTCCTGCCAAAGTGACTCTCTATCAACTGTTCACCTATATGGACATGTCAGCACTGTTAATATCTGTAGGACTGTGCGAACGTGAGGTAGCCTGAGGGCTGGTCAGGGCACAGTGGATTGATTACAAGTGTCACATTTGCACCCGCTTGAATTGAATATTGCAGTTTTAAATTTGTCTTTTAATGTCATTAATAGGCCACATACATAGTACGTAGTCCTACACTGATCCCCACGTTAATGTTGTGACATTGGGGTGAATATAGGAGGTAAATGTTGATGATGTATGATGCAGGTGATAATTTATTTTAACAATGTTAGAATATTTTTGGCGGCACAAAGTCAGACGGCACCCTGGTTGAGAAAGGCTGAGTTAGATCAACTTCAAATATTTAAGTTTAAGTACAAGTGCATTAACATTGTACAGTACTTGATTAAATGTACTTAATTACTTTCCACCATTGGCTGGAAAAATGTGAATGTTATGAAACCTCCCTGGGGAATGTGGTTTCTAATTAACGTTGTATTAGCCTGTTAAATTTTTAATTAACAATGAATAGTGAATCCACAGTGAACAGTGTTTTCTTTCGTGTAGCAAAAAGAGAAACTTTACTCACGTCTGTGTCCACGAAGTCCAGCCCTAAACGCTGCCCCACTGAGAACTACTCTACAGCTTTTGGTCACATGATGCCACGAGAGGAACACCTGTTCAAAAGGTGAGAAACACACAGCATCTCATCAAAAGCATCAAAAGAGTTAGTGTAAAAACTTGTATCAGGTTAAAAATTCATTGTAGAGAAAAAAAGTCCCAAAGACAAACAATGAATAAAATCCACATGGTGTATTTTCTACAGGTCTGATGGACAAGTTGACCAGAGACGACATTCGTTCCACAGCAGCAGTCCCAGAAAGAGACTGCAGTTTATGTCAGCAGACAGAGAAGATGGTAAGTGATATTTAACTAGTAAAGAAATCTAATGCTATAATGTAATATATATTACATTTAACATATACAGATTAACTGTTTTTGTATTTTAAAAAAGGGGAGAAACAGTGTACTGTTTAATATTTAATGTATTAATATGCAGATTCTTAACTCCAGGTATAGTAGATGCATGTCCTGTGGAATATTTAACAAGGATTTATGGCTCATTTTGTTTACCAAGTGGCTACGCTGAAAGAAATAAATTAGATCTTATGTCTTTTATGACAGGATATGGTGTATCTAAACACAGGAGATGGAAAACATTTTTTTTTTTTAAACCATTTATGTTTAGTGTATTTTAATACAAAGAATTTAAATATCAGTTAAGCCTTAATTTTAAAGCAGCTTTTTTAGTGTTTATTGTCTGATATATTCAAGCAGTAATAACTTCACTGCTGGATGATAAATAACTACAGCTATACCAGAAACCAGCTCACAGTGAATATTTGTCAAGGATTTATAACCCTTTTATAGGTACTAAACTGCCTATAAAATGGTTTGCTTTGTGTTGTTAACAGATGTACTGTGGTTTTCCACGTTAAATGGACTAAAAGTAACATTCAGTGCATTTACATGCACTTAAGTAACCAGGTTATAATCATCTTTCTCAAGTATGCTGATTTAACTTTCATGTAAACGGGAAACTGGTTTTTGTTATCGAGGTAGGGGATTAGAGACACCTGATTTCTCCTTGATAGCACTGATTTCTCTGCCGTGAATACTTGATAAGGTTTCTAATTAGCTTTTTACAAGACCACATTTGCAGGACAAAAGCGTGCTGCAGACAAGTAGCAAGAAACGAGAGCCCACAAAACAAAAACTGAAAATAACACAAGCCTTAAGTCTTAAAAAAAAAAAAAAGTTGGCCAGCAATGTCCAATGTCCATTTCCAGTAATCATGTTTCTTGCATGTAAATTGTTATGTATTTTGATGTGTTCCTTAAACTGTAGAACAACATATGACTCCTTATCATTTATTAAATTTACCCTCACGTTGAATTTTCACTGGAAAAGACATGGAAGTCCTGGTTCCCCCAGTTGCTGGAAAAAGACAGATACACCACCAGTGTGTCCTGAATTTCTCCATAGGGAACATCAAAGTTTCTTTTAACTTTTAAAGGACTCTCCGTTTATCTTATAATTAATTCTTGTGACACTGATCTCATCTTCCTCTCCTTTAGACGTTCAGCAGCTAGAGTCCTCTGACCCCGTGAACCCGCCTGATGGAAACTCCCAGCTGGGCTGGGAGGTGCAGGGAGCCCGTAGCGGATCTGACCTGCGGGACTCCTATGAGGACTCGGCCCCGCTTTTCCTCGACAAACTCCACTCACTGGCTGAGGCAGAGAAACTGTTTGATGAGCTGACGCAGGAGAAACTGCAGGTGGGTGTTTTATGTGAAGGACACACACTCAGCTCATCACATCACACATACACACATGGCCTCCACTTGTCAGCCAGAGGTTTTTCATTAACTCAGCAGAGGAAGTGTCAGGCTGGCTCAGTTTAAAGAGGCTTCAACAGAGCAACTCCCCACCTGACCTCTTATATAACATGGACCTCACTGTTACCAAATTACTTCTATTTTTAGAAAGTTCATATCCACATCCTCCCCTCCTGCCTCTCCTACCCCTCCTCCCCCAGTCCTGTTCAGGTTGGTATGTCACCCTCCATGTTTGCACAGCTCACACACATACAAAGTATTTCAGCTGCTCGTGTGCAGGTTGTTTCATCAACATAATTATTTTTGTTAATAAATGGTTTGTGTGTGTGTGTGTGTGTGTGTGTGTGTGTGTGTGTGTGTGTGTGTGTGTGTGTGTGTGTGTGTGTTGGGGGGGTGGAG
>OMLM01020658.1:8747-47068 GCA_900302695.1 Helostoma temminkii | reverse complement strand
ATGCATTGTGTTTTTAGGACTTGTTTTATCTCTGCAGATGAAAAGGAGGAGGGAATCCTTGGAAGCATCCTTCTTCCAAGCTTTCATATAACCATGCTGTCTGTGGATGATCACATTAACAGAAAATATGCCTTCAAGGTCAGTGCGTGTTGACATTTCTGTAAAATTTGTTAGACTGCACATTTAATTTTATCAAAAAGTAATCTTCGAAAAGTAACACATTCGGTTTGGGGGGAAATGCTACATCACTAATAAAACAAGTGGAAGAGAGTTCAATGTACAGAGCTCCTACAAAGTACTTTTGAACACTGGCTTAAAAGGAAACAGTGTAAATTAGTTTCAAGTTTTCTTATACATGTAAATTTCCTTTCCTTTAATTTTTTAGGATTGCTTTTCTTGAATGTGTGTTGCTTTTATTTTGGAAATACAGTACTTACAATTGATTGACAGTAAAGTAACATATGTTTTTTGTTATTGCTTTGTTTAGTTTAGTTTAGGTTTTTTATTTTAACGCCACTAATGCCAAGAAAATAAATAAAACCAACTGTTACATCTGTGCTTGCTGCTTTCAGCATTGTTGTACTGTATTTGTATTGCATTGCAATACTCTTAGCTGACTCGGAAACCTCAAGCTACTGGGCGACGGGCATATTTTATAGAATCTCAGTGGTGTGCACAGTATTTGACTGTGGGTCCTTCATAAACCGTAAGAGACAACAAAGTTGTCCTGCCAAGTACAGCCAAACACAGACGCCCAGGAGTCTGCTCAAGGTCTCTCCAACCACATAGCCCACTCCTTATCCAACTTTGACTAAAGAGAGACACACAAAATCAGGGCACAACCTCTTCAGTTTACATTTATTCACTCGGGAATGGGATGACCTTTTGACTGGATATTTTTCATTCTAAATGTTTCCTGTCTCTTGCTGTTGTGGCCAAAATGGTCATGTCATTGAAAGTTACTTCTTGTTTGTCAAGATGGTTCTGAAGTAATTGGAGAAATGCCAGTGTTTTTTGTTTGTCAAATATGGGCATACAGGATATTGAGGTTGTTCACTAAACATTCTGTTTTTCTCTTTCTGTGTCTGTATTGGTTTGTTCCCTGCGAGGGAGCAACAATTGTCTTCTATACAATTGACTGCATGGTAAGGCCTACAGTATTGCAGATTTACTGCCCTAATCTAGTCATATGTATATGTATATGAATGTATGTAAACTTAGGAGACTTTAAGGTTTGATTTATATGTTTCAATTGCCACAGGAAGGGGTATTTCACAAGCCAGTATTTACCTTTATTTGCTAAGAAATGTATTAAACAACTGTATTAAAATCATGTTGCCTTATTGTGAGTGTTAAAAAACTCTACATTGTTCTTATTTAGTGATGAACATACACAAAAGCAAGCACTCAACATTCAACTACTAATAATTATAACAAGTGTAACTTTTTTGCCCCTTTTCTTTCAGGTTACTTTTTTCTATATCACTGTTCCTGTCCTTGACACAGGCGACACATCCAAACATGCGGACGTACTATTTTTGCACAGACACAGCCAAAGAAATGGAGTCTTGGATGAAAGTAATGACAGATGCTGCACTTGTGCATTCAGACCCAGTCAAAAGGTTTGTAAGAACATCTCTAATAGTCATTTTGGTAGGGAGTTGAAAAAGGAAAAAGGCAATTGAGGACAGTTCTTAAAATATATACTAATGACTTTGCATTCTTGGCTTCATTTCTCCATCATAATTTTCCTTTTTTAGTGTTTCTACTGTAAGCAAGTGCTTTTAAGCTTGGTTATATTAATCCTGTTAAGTTCTTTGGCAACAATTTCTGGTCACTGGGTTTCTTGATGAAGCTGTTACTTTGTTTAATGTAATGTAACTGTTTTATGATATAGGCGTTTATTAAGAATAGCACACAAAACCATGTCATGATGTCATGTGCATGTGGTTATTGTGAGCACCATGCATTGTCAATGCATGGCTCAGGTGGTCCAGGATATAATGCACAGCTGTGCTAGCTGATCAGGATCACTAGTTCGACAGGATGGGTTTTTCCGTTCTTTTTTAAAACAGTTTTAAATGTCAGTCATTTGGCAGTCCACCTGTCTAATGCCCTCCTCTTACATGGTTGAGCAGAGGCGTAATGGTAAGTACTCTGTAATTACACAGAGTAGTAGTGCCTGAAATGCACTGCATAGCACTGTTAAATGGAACTGTGATGCTGCTCTGAGGCTATCTAGCATTATAATACAGTATCTATCTGGAAATGGTTGTCTGAATTCTAAAGTATGTGCAGTTATGTGTAAAAGTTAGTGCCCCCTCTTTTAATGCTATGTTGGTGTCTTTTTTGTGTGTAAAAACATAATAAAAATTATATGATTGTAGTGGGTCTTAGTATTAGATAAATACAACATCAGACATGCCATTTTCATGCCATTATTTGTTCAACGAAAATAAAGCCAAACAGGAAAAAAAACATGCCCCCTTACTGCTTCCATAGGATTTAAAAGAGTAATTTGCAGCCAGATGCTGCTAATCATTAGCACATGATTAACTGATCATCAGCAGGTGTGCAAACCTCTACAAAAGCAGTTTTGGCAGTTTGGTCTCCAGTCTGGTTTGGAGAATTCAGGTGTGTGTTAACACAATGGCAAGATGGAAAGACATAAGCAATGGTCTTAGAGATTAAATTGTTGGTGTTCATCAATCTGGAAAGGGTTATCCAACATTCTACAGTGAGAAAGCAAGTGGAAAGCATTCAAGACAGTTGCCAATCTTCCCTTAATGCCCAGTGCTTTGTTTGGTTTTGGCATTCAGCAGACAAGCATCATACCCACTATCAAGCACAGTGGTGGAGGGGTGATGATTTGGGCTTGTTTTGCAGCCACAGGACCTGGGCTGAACCTTGCAGTCATTAAGTCAACCATGAACTCCACTCCTCTTCACCATCTGCCAGACGGTTAGCAGCAGCGCTAACATTAGACAGCACTAGCATTAACCACTTCGTAGAAACACCACCAGCTACACCACTGTGTCTCTTGATAGCAATTAATAACCTATTAGTAATACTGAGAAAATCCAATTAAGACTTTTATAAACACATTTTGTATGTTGCAAAATATCATAACATATTGTTAGTGTCAAAATCTTAAAAAAATATTGGCATATAATTTTTTGTCAATATCTCACACCCCTACTGGCAGCTAATGCTTGGTTGAAACTGGGTCTTGCAACAGGGTAATGATCCAGAGCACACCCGTAGATTTGCATGAGAATGGGCTGAAAAATCAACAATCAACGTTTTGAAATGGCCTAGTTAAAGTCCAGACCTCAACCCAGTTTAAATGCTGTGGTGTGACCTTAACAGAGCTGTGAATAGGCGAATGCTTAAGTCCATCAGTGAACTGAAGTAATGTTGTAAACGAGAATTGGCCAAAATTCCTCCACAACAATGTGAGAAACTGATAAGGTCATAAGGGAAATAATTTAGTTATTGCTGCCAGAGGTGGGTCTACAAGCTATTGAATTAAGCACTTTTTTTTGCCCGCATGTTTTTTTTCTTGTATGTTTACATGTTGTTGTTTATCTAAGGTTGTCTGTACCAAATACTAAGACCTGCTACAATCAAATGATTTTTAATTAGGTTTTTACACAAAAAAAACATGAATTATAAGATTGTGTGCTGATTTTTACACATGGCTGTAGTATTTTGCAATCTATGACTAGTATTACATGTCATCTTTTTGCATTTTGAAAAAAAAAAACAGCATACATGAGCACAAAACCTAATCTGTTAAGGACTTATCTCACCAAAGAAGTATGAGTAAATGTGCACGGACATTTCAGGGGACTAAATATGCGCCGTACTCGGCTGGTGGAGCCAGAGGAGGCTGGAAAACACATTATGTGACTAGTTCTGCTATTTAAAAAAAATACAGGTGGAAACTTTGAAGGAATCCTTTTCCCACTGCCCTCATATTGCTAACCCAGTGAGCCATGCTGCTAAGGGGAATTTGCAGAACTTTGAAGCTGTGACCTTGAAACTGTCGAAGGCCAAGGCGCAGTGGTGTCTATTACCTATAGAGAACTCCCTAAGGACCACAGTGTAGAATGTAGGTCTTCTGGAGAGGAGGCTAAAGGGAGCTGCAAATGGATTACAGGGGTCTGAGCACGACCTTTGAGTTGTCCCCTGACAAAGGCAGTGTTTTATTGGGCATATCTGATTTCCTTTTATATGCCTGGCATCTTCTGGCAGCTGGAAGAAACATTGTGAAACTACACCCATTCTCTTCACATTTTCTTTCCGTTCCAGAGGTACCCCACCCCCATTCAAATTAGTGCATTGGATTTACAGTATGCTTTGTCCATACTTGATATGATTTCTCTTTTAATGATCCATACTTGCCTTACTTATACTTCATATAATACCTTTTAATTGTGATATAAGACACAGTGTGTCCAAGTGCCAATGTCTCTATTGTAGTTAAAATCTTTCCATCACTTCACAGGTTTCATTTATTGTTTTATTGTTAGCACAAGTTTCCAACATACTCAGGCCTTCGTTTTTGTTTTGTTTTGGTTTTTTTTTCAGGTTGGACAGGTTAAAAGTGGAGCAGTGTGGACCACAAGATATAAATCATGTGGCCAACCACAGGCCACCTCTCACACAGCCTGAAATCCAGCATAACGAGCGCAACCGAGAAGTTGACCGTGAGCTCACCGTGGCAGTCACTTCCACTATGGCAGAAGAAGAGAGGAAACAGCGAGATGCTGAGCGCTATGGCTTTCAGAAGGATGGGACAGAGCGGGAACGTCCACTCACCAAAATCAACAGTATCAAACTACAACCAGCCCAAGCAGCAGTCGTTAAGGCTAACATTGCCTCACCACAGACTCCAACTGAGATGGATGGGTCCCACCGTAGCCCTCAGGTCAGTGACTCTGGGGAGCAGTGTGTAGCTGATGGATCTGGAGTCCCTCCGCAGCAAAGTCTCCCCCATGAAGCAGAACGCACCCTGAGCAGGACCAGCTCTATGCAGCAACTAGAACAGTGGGTTCGCACACAAAGAGGACGTAACCAGGATGATGACACTAGGAGGTTGGTGTGATTGTATGGCTTTTTGCGGGTTGAAATAATATTATGTGATTATATTATGTGATTTTAGAATGTGTGTGCTGTGAAGGGAGAAGATATGCCTGTACAAGCTGTATTCAGATTGTTGCCTAACAGTCCAATCTTCATCAAGAAGAAACAGAACTTGGCTTAACTTGGTTTAAAATGCTGATTCACATGTTTTTTGAGGAGGGATACTTCTTAAGGATTACAGTGCTGTATGTGTACTGTGATTTCACAAAGTTGCCATTTTCTTCCTAAAGGCATATTTCTTGCTGATAAGTATTCGTTCACAAAGGTTTATTAAATTTCTAAATTGTAACATCAGTAATAATTACAAGAAAACCCTCTAACCCTAATCACGAACATCAAATTTATTCTTGAAAGGTCTTTCTCATTTTTTGCACAGTTTTTCCAGACTGCACACAACTTATAATGTTTTATTGTCAGAGGAGACCAATGGCAGCTTGGACAGGTTTGCAACTATACAGCCTCTTCCTCAGTAGCTGTGATGCTTTGTGTGTTGTTCTGACACTTGTCAATCATAGCATTAACATTAAACCATGAGATCAAACCACCACTACATGTTACTGTTTTGGCTGATGGGTGTAAACGCTCACTTTAAAACTCACCCAGGCTGTAGCTGTTCATACTCTAAGGTTTGCAGAATGACTTGTCTGGGGCTACTGTCCCAGTCAGATGTGCACAACACGTAAGTGTCAGCTCCTGTTGCATCAATAATGCACAGAATGGATTTTGCAATTGAGCAAACTGTGACTAGAATTTAAACTGAGTTTCACTAAGATCAAATACATAACTAAAATGTGATAAAAACACTTGGTTTTCAGGAAATTACGATGACCAAAACTAAATTGAAAATTTCTGTCAAAAGTAACACCTCTGAAAGTATAACTTTGTATTAAAAACATACATACACTTCCAGGAATGCCTTAATTATATAAAAATATATCATGGATAAACTCACCAAACGCTCTCTGTTTTTGCATCATTCAACAATCTCTGTTGCATGTCCTTAAAATTCATGTCCCGCAGAATGATCTTTAGTTTCCATGTAGTCACAAGCTATTTTAATGCGACTGGATTTTACAGACCAGTGAGAATTCTAGCCAGGATCTGTCAGGGGGTTTTAATAGAAAGCTGTGTTGATGGCAGCTGCACTGACTGTGATCCACTGTGAAAGCGAAGCTTTTTAAAGCTTTGTTGTCAATGTAAAGGACCTATTTGTCTTAGGGGGGTTTTTGCTTTTATCTGTCTATTAAAGGCACACACAGAAAACACATACTGTCCCTTTCTGTTGAAACATACTGCCGTCAACTTGATTGATGCCTTGTGCTACTTGGGCAGCAGAGTGAAGGATCTAGTATAAATCTATGTAGATCAAGATCTTGTTTGATTTGCTATTTTATTACTTTGATAAGTGAGGTAGGTAGTAAGTTAATTGTAATTGTAATGGTAAATTGTAATGTAAAAATTTTGTATTTGTCAGTTAAACCTTTTTTCTCTGCGAGATAAATAAGATCTCTTCAACTCCCTCAAACTGAATCTTGTTTTGTTTTTCTTCCCAGCATTACATCATACCAGACGCTGCCTAGAAATATGCCGAGTCACCGAGTACCTTATATGCCTCATTATGGAGATGGCTACCGAAGTATGCCCAGGAATAGCATGGCACAGCGGGACAGCATCTGCAGTATGTCACCATCATTGTATGACCAAGCTCTGGGTCCCTCGCCGGTTGACAAGCGCCGCTCCATGCGTGACGACACCATGTGGCAGTTGTATGAGTGGCAGCAAAGGCAGGCTTACGTCAGACAGCCAGGGCTCTACAGCAATATGGCCAGTCCCAAAACTATGATCAACCTATCAGAGCATGCTCCACCAAGCCACTCCATCCCTCCCTCTCCCTCTCATGGCTCTTTGTCTATGTATGGTGGCTACTCTCCACTGCGATCATACAACATGAGCAGTGCTCGATCAGAAATTTCGTCTCCTGTCTACAACAGAGACATGAACATTGACAGACGACAAAGGCCACAACTCAACAAGGTCAGTTGAGGCACACAAGTGTTCACATCCACATAAGAAAATCGTTATCTCTTACTTGTAGCGCAGTCTAGTTAAGCAGATAGTTGGGAGTTTATTTGCTAAAATTTTGAGAAATCCACCCCATAAATTTCTGCTCCCATCTCACAAAAGTGGAGATAAGTAGAATTTGGTTTGTGGTGCTACCAGCGTTAAACTTTCATAGAAATCAACAGCAGCATCTCTTTTTACAATGTGTGTTGTAAAATGACATCAACTGTTTCCTTTAGAACTACTTTCAACTGATGATATCATCTGTGTAAGAAAAATGTTAACAGAGTTTGCCTTTGATTATCCAGAATACAGTGATAACGGGGATATTGCTTCTGGAAAGAGATGGTGCTCATTAATTTTTAGTATATAACATATCCACTGTCAACCATTTGGACACATTTTGTTACATAAACTGTCTGCAAAGTTCAAGAATGAGTCCACGCAGCACAAACAAATTCAATTACCCTTTATTGAACAGTGATGACAGCTATCTATTGAATACTAAAATGCTATTGTGTACAAAATGTTTCTTTGTATTTTAAGTGGACTGTTTGGAGTGAAAGAGGCTGTGTTACCAATTGGCTATTTTGTTCTGTATGCTCTTTATTTATTTATTTATTGTTTACTCTATCCTGCAGTATACCTACCAACCTGATAGGAGGTCTATACCTGCAGGGATCCCAGTCCAGACTATTACTGCCCATTCTCTCCAAGGGAAATCAGTAAGTCCTTATATAAGTTGTCCCCATTCTGTGTCCATCTCTGTCTTCTGACCACCAAGGTTTGTGTCATGCGTTTCAATTAAGATAAATTCTATAAGCACCACCTAGGAATTTCACATTTGGGCTATACACACTTATTCATTTGGGGTTAATTAGACTTTGTTGAAAGACAAGGCTATTGTCATAACACCAGCTACCCCTACCTACTCCTTCTCCTTCTTTCTGTCCTTTATTTTCCTCCAAAATAACATGACAGAATATTTAGACACAGATTCAGGCAGAACTCAAAATGTATGTTCCAGTGGCTAGGATTTAGGGTATGTTCACTTCAGGAGCTCCTTAGACTCACTTCACATAAATGGAGACTTAAATTCCCTGTCACTCACAGCTCTATAAGCCAGATCAGGAATTTATGTCAAAGACACGCATAGTTCTGTGTCCCCAGGGAACTGGTAAAGTGTGAATTGTGTTCGGCAATAAATGTTGAACTGTCTTGTCCTGTCTTGAGTGGATGTGTAGAATTTGCATGCTGCTGACGTGATAACAACTTGGATGATCACGTGGTCCTGAGCTGCATGAAACCTCAATACCTGGATATAGCAACTGTTCACTTATTGAGAGACTGATACATCTAAATCTCCTGTCCTGGTGTGTTTTCTCCTTTCCACTCCCACTCCTCTGGTGGTGTGTCTCTGTTTCATTGTGGCTGTATATCCCTCCCTCCCTCCCTTACAGCCTGAGGAACTAACTCTGCTGCTGATAAAGCTGCGGCGGCAGCAGGCAAAGCTAAACAGTATCCGGGAGCACACGGTAGCACAGCTTATGCAGCTAAACATGGATGGTGACAACCCAAAGGTCAGGCCCCCAGAGAAGCCACTGCAGGCATGTGTGTTAGCATGTGGTGTGTTTGCCATCTTAACCAGTTCACATTATCCATCTCAATGCAAAGAAGAAAAGGTACTTAATTAGGCAGCTCAGTAATGGACTATGCTTTTGTTTGAAGGTGTACCTGTCAACTATTTCCAAAATATCTAATATTTGGAGACCAAATATCGAATTATTTAAAAATTACCCTCTCATCATATAATTACATGTAGTCTGTTTAGCAGGGCAAGCAGTTGATTGAGTCATTTTACTTTCCTAAATAGTCCAGACAGATGTTAGCCGGAAATTAAGCTTAAAGCCACCGTTGACCTTAAAGGGTAACCAGCTCAGGCCATAAGGCCATTGGCATACGTAAGCTTAATTCAGGATTTGTTCTGTTTAAGTCTCTCCTAAGAAGTCAAAGTACTGATGTAGGTCAACTAGGCTTGATGTGGAGAATTAATATTTAAAGTTTGTACTCATTTTGCACTATTTCTATTTACTGTTATTACTACTCAAAGCTTCAAAGTACTGTATGTATTATGTAGTATTGAGTTGCTGTTTTGTTCATCTTATTGCTATAGTTTTGTGAAAAAGTATTTGTCCCCTTCCTGATTTTTTTAATTTTTTGGCATATTTGTCACACTTAAATGATTCAAACCATCAAACAAATTTTAATATTACATATTTAATATTATTATAAAGACAACCTGACTAAGTACAAAATGCAGTTGTCTTAAAACTTAATATATATATTTTTGTCATGGTGGTGGACTTGCTGGTGTGTTCTGGATCATTGTCCTGCTGCATAACCCAAGTGCACTTGAGCTTTAAGTCAGGACATTCTCCTCCAGGATTTTCTGGTAGAGCGCAGAATCCATGGTTTCATCAATTATGGCAAGTCGTCCAGGTCCTACTACCACCACAACAACAATGTTTGACTGTTGATATGATGTGCTTTTTTATGAAGTGCTGTGTTAGTTTCATGCCAGAGGTAACAGGACCAACAGCTTCCAAAAAGTTCAACTTTTTTCTCACCAGTCCATAGAATATTTGCCCAAAAATCATGATGTATTTGGCAAATGTGAGACGAACCTTTGTGTTCTTTCTGGTCAGCGGTGGCTTTCGTCTTAGAACTCTTCCATTTGTGGATAATGTTTCTCACTGATACATGTCATTCACTTTGTTTCTCATCTGTTCTTGAATTCCTTTAGATTTCTGCATAATGTGTTGCTTTATAAGATATTTTAGCATGTCTCACTTTGTCAGACAGCTTCTATTTAAATTATTTCTTGATTCAACAGGTCTGGTAGTAATCAGGCCTAGGTGTGGCTAAGTGAAAATAAACTCAGTTTTCCAAAAAATTTGGTTAATCACAGTTCATTCACGATTTAGCAAGGGGCGGGCAATTACTTTTTTCACAAAGGGCCAGGTTTAGATAACTCATTCATTCATTCATCTTCTATACCGCTTAGTCCCCGCAGGGGTCACGGGGGTGCTGGAGCCTATCCCAGCCAGCTTACGGGCGAGAGGCGGGGTACACCCTGGACAGGTCGCCAGTCTATCGCAGGGCCACATATAGACGAACAACCATTCACACTCTCACTCACACCTACGGGCAATTTAGAGTCCCCAGTTAACCTAAGCATGTCTTTGGACTGTGGGAGGAAGCCGGAGTACCCGGAGGGAACCCACGCAAACACGGGGAGAACATGCAAACTCCACACAGAAAGACCCTGGGCCCGGTTTAGATAACTTTTTTCTCTTATTAAATTTAAAAAAGTTTTTTTATTTAATCTGGTTATCTTTGTGTCATATATAAGTTTGTTTTGATGATCGTGACAAATATGCACAAAAATCAGGAAAATACATTTTCATATCATATTTATTCATATTTTCTTTAGGTTTTGCCTGCAGATGGCCAAAAGTGTGCATAGTCATTATGGAGTAGTAGTCCAATACTGCACTCATTCGGTTATATGGTTGTTGTTGTGGTTATTTTGGCTTATATCCATATATACTACTGTAATACTACTTTACCTACATTTTCACCTTGTTTCTTCTTTCCTTTCTTCATGGTTAGGTTTGAGTTTACTATACATTATGTGTGTGACTCTGTGTGTAAGAGAGTGAGAGAGATGAATTAGATAAGACAGAAAACCTCCTTTATTTTTGTCTCACTCTCTTGTTCCATTTCCTTTTCTCTCTGTTTTGCTGCTGACACTAGAATGACATTCTCTCCCATCACCTCCAAAGGAACCTCATGTTTTTGGACAATCAGGTGGGGTAATGCATGAATGCATGGCCCTGTGTCCTTCTGTCATGAACTGCACTCATGAAATGCTTTGCTATTCTAATATGACTTAATATGTTATATACCGTAATATACTATTTCTATAGAGACAAGTATGTTGCATGGACTAGTGTCTCACCACAGCAGTTATAGCATAATCTAATTTGCAAGGCTAGATGGGTTTATTTATTCATTCATTACTCTAAAAACTTGGCATAAGCTCTTTGTCATACTGTACTAACTGAATATTTGGATATCGCTCTATTGAGTATAGTTGAGAGTGGTAATAAAGATTAAGTTGTCCATATGAATTACACATAGAGAGGTGTATATCATGAAGTGTTAATGGTTTAAAAATTCATTTTTAACTCTCATCTTTAGCTTTTATCCCAAGTGCTTTGAAATTGCTTTGAGAGTTTGAGTAATTACACAAGTGCACTTTATAGTACACAGAGGAATTGCTGATGAGTTAGCATTTTAGAGCTTTTTTTTTTCATTACAATGTCCTGATCCTGTTGAAAGTGTCTCTTATTGCTTCTTGTTGCTGTATACATCTCGTCCACTGTGGATGCACATGATTAGGTTTGAGTCTGCTCTAAGAGAAAGAGAGGTATGTCTCTGAAGTGAAGCACTGCAATAAACTGACACTTGCTATATTGCTCCTTTCTACACTGGACTAGATGAAGGAAATTGACCCTTTAATCATCATGAGTCACACTTTGATTGAGAACTCTGCCCCAAGGCCTCAACTTTACCAGCAAGTAAGGCCAGCCAAAGGCTTTGCTCCACCTCATCCTCACCAGTTGCTGTTGTTCTTTAATCTGTTTTGCAATGCTCCTCCTTCAGTGTCCCAAGTCCTCATGGCATCTTGAAAATGGTTTACCTGTATCGTTTGTATCACCAGCATCTCTTCATTCATTGCTTTTGACTGTTATTATGCAAAGTCATGCCAAATATAGGCATGGCTTGAAATGGAGTACTTTGGTGTTTATGCTTCACTGCTCAGCTATGTACCCTCCTTACTCTTAGGTTTGTGTGGGGAGGCTGGATACAGTTTACTGTAGAAGTTGTGGTGCGTTTAGAAAATAATCAGCAATCTGTGGATAATATACTTATTTACAGGCTAAAGCTTTGGTTGCACCCAGATCATTTAAGTAGCAGAGCCATTTTTCTCATCCCGTTTTGGCTAGTTCTGTAAGCAATTAATGTTAGTGTGTGATTTGTTTTTTAAAAGTATTTGCAGAATGTGTCCCCGCCATTAGCTGAGCCACTTAACATATATCTGTGCCCCACACTTTTTACAGTTTATTTAAATAATTTCAAATACTGTTGTTTACAACAGACATATGCAGGTTTTAGGTATTAGGGACTGAATAGACGTACAGATGTACAGAGGGAGCACTGATGAAGATGAAGCTAAGTGTTGTTTTGCTAAATCCTCTGTTTATCTGTCTGTATTCCTCTCCTGTCGTCACTCTTATCATTCTGCTGATAGAAACGAGGGTCAACTTGTGTGTGACCATGGCTTTTACAGTATTTTGCCACTTTTGTAACTGCCTCTCAAGGTGTAAAAGTGCAGCTGAGGACTGCTTCCACCTACCTTCATCCGTCATTTATTGGCATACCACCCCAGCAACAGCTGCATTCCCACCTGTTCAGCTGAAGTCTGCTCTCCGACGTCCCTCGTATACACCCAACACCACAGTGAATCTCTCTGAACTGTGGGAGTCTGCATGTTCTGTGTGGAATGCCATGTGGTTCACAGGTCCGACCTGCTTTAACTGTACTGTGTGGTTCACCTGACGAAGGAGGTGTTGTGAGTTCAGGGATGTGTGAGTGTGTGTGTCTGTGTGTGTGGAGCATTAGAACAATAAAGTCTGAAAATATTTGGACAGTGGGTAATTTTATTATGTTATTTTGGCTCTCTGGGCCATAAATTGGATTTGAATTAAATATCAATGAAGTCAGACATTTGGCTGCCTTCTTCTTTCTTCCTTCTTTCTTCTTTCTTCTTCTTATTTCTCACCGGAAAGAAACAAACAATTCTCAGCGAAGTTAAAGTGCACTAGCTTAGCTCCTACATGCAGGGTTTTTTAAATAGCTGATATCTGTTAGGACCAAACAGCTGAAAGACTTGGTCCTTACTAGATCACTTTGTGCAGTTTTTTTGTGGGTGATATCAAGTTTGCATATTTTTATACTCACAAACCTTTAATAAATCAGGCTTATAGATAAAAAGTATTTGAAACCATGTATGAAGTATTGGTGCTTAATTAACATGTATATTACTATTCATATTTAGATTTCAGTTAATTTGCCCCCCCCAATTTTGTGGAACCCAATAAATACTGTAGGTATTTATTTCCGATGTGAGTACAAATACTAATCAACATATAAATAAGTCACTGTCCTAATATTCATGGACTGCACTTATTTCTTACATTTACCTGAGTGAATGATGAAGCATTATTTAATGATTGCATTATGTGAATACGGGATCCAATGCAGTTGAAATCATCAAATCTTTTTTAAGAATAGCTTTTTAAAGATAGTTGTTATTAGTACAAGTGAAGAAGGATGTTTTTTTTCTTTTTTTTTGGTGTCTTATATTATTTGCATGTAGGTGTGTATATATGTCAACTGTAGTATAGTCTAATATTAATAAAATGATGAATCAGCCCATATTTTACTGTATACTATTTCAGACTGTATTTTATTCTGGATAAACTCTCAAGATGTGAGCAACGTCATGACTTTCAGCTTTAATTCAAGGGGTTTGACAAAACTGTGGCTTTTTTGGGCGTTCATAAATATTGGAAAAATGGCTTACAAGCACTTGCATGGCCAGGGGTGGTCTGTTCCGTCATTTCTCCCTTATTCCATGACTAACCAGGCAGATAAAAGGCCTGGAGGTCAATCAGAGTCCACTCTCTAAATTACGGCAGAGCATGTGCAAAAGAAAACAGAGTTGGTGGACATCTTATACACTGACTCTAGAGTTTAGTAAACTGGTTTTAAATGCCTTCCCCTTACATTTCCTATTGGAAATGTAAGGGGAAGGCAAGCACTGCAAGCACTGCCTTGTATTGATGGAGACAAACAACTGTGGATGATGAATAAAACAGAAGACACCAGAATCATCTGAGGAGAACCAGAGATAGACTGCTAATTGTTGCATGATTCAGATGTTACTGATTCAGTGACATATGACTTTCTGCTGAAGGACAAATCCCATGGCTCAGTGAGAGCCTTGTCATGACACTGCATTAGATCTCCAGATTCTAATGTGTATGTACATATTAGGTGTCTCTGTCTGATGTTCGTCTTTCTCCACAGTTGAGTCCAGAAGACTACAGAGAACATACCTATACATTTATGCCAGAAGATGTTGACACTGATGTAAGTTCAGTATTGCTCTCCGCATGATGTGAAGCTCTGTTCAGTTGTACACAATGGATCACATGTCTTTGTTTTCTCTTCAGACCAAACTTAGCAGGCTGTGTGAACAGGATAAAGTGGTAAGCGCACAGGAGGACAAACTTCAGCAGCTGTACAGAGAAAAGGTGACTAAACACATCTGGCATCAATATATTCCCACACAGAACACTGTTAGATAAGCACACGAGGATGTGGTGCTAAGTGGGAAAAAAGATACTAAAACAAATATAACGTTTACACAGTTAGTTTGTTAAAATGCAGAACTATTTTTTGCTACTGCAAAAATTGCACCGTTTGCAGGGCTTACATAAAGAAAGGACTAAATTAGATGTACATTGCAATGCATTGTTTGTCTGCCATATGTAACTCTACACTGGCAGTACTGAACACAGTTGCAAGATTCACTGTTTTATCAATAAGTCAAATAAGCACCCATACACTAAACTTAATGTATTTAATACCAAGAGGCAAGATCTATGGGAGTTAAAAACATGATCATGGACCAAATTTAATCTAGTATGACTTTGCTAAAGTTGGGTAATAATAAAGGTTTGTGACAAATTAGATATTCATACACATATATATTTATATTGTATGTTCTAGCACACCCTGGAGACAGCACTGCTATCAGCTAGCCAGGAGATAGAAATGGGCTCTGATAACCCAGTTGCCATGCAGAGTGTCATCCAGCAGAGAGACTTACTGCAGAGTGGCCTGCTCAGCACCTGCAGAGAGCTGTCCAGAGTCACTGCTGTGAGTACATTCATGCACATCACAAAGTCATGCTGGGCACTTTTCTTTAGGCGTGCTTGTAGGATTAGAGTTTTTGTCTGCTTGTCTTCCTAACAAACTATATCTCTCCCAAATCAGGAGTTGGAAAGGTCGTGGAGAGAGTACGACAAGCTGGAAGGAGATGTGACTCTGGGTAAGAACAACCTGCTGGAGCAGCTAGAAGCACTGGGAAGCCCTCAGGTAAGATAATTCTTGAGGCAGAAGCTGTTCTACTTTAATTTCACAATTTCTTTTCTTTCTAAGAGTGGCATGGTATAATTGTAAGATTTTGGTTGGAATACATACACTGCAGAGCGTCAAAAAGAGAAAAAAATGTGGCAGATGCCCTTGAACACCTAGTCATACTAGTTGTAGACACTTTTTTGACTTTGGGGAAAAAGTATAGAAGATTTCTGTGCTCTAGTGCCCTTAACTGAGTGTGCAGGGAGGTAACTGAGGGATCAAAGCAACATAGTCAGTGATTGATGACTGTAGCAATGATAGAGCAGGTCTTAATTAAGTCTGTCTTTTATCTTGTCCTTCATCACTGGAGAGTGTAGAGACAGACAGAAACTGTTCTAACAGTCAATCCTGGTTGAGTCAGAGCCTATGTTAATTCATAGTAGAGGAGTGAGAGGGCCACCAGGGAGTCTGGACATCCTGCCCTTCACACATAGACAAACCTGTTATTCAATAAGGAGGGGATAATTATGTGTCCATTTCTCTTGCTCTTCTGTCCTGCCTTCATCCCTTTTTTCTTTAGTCTAACTATAACTCTTTTTTTGATCTCTCCTCTTTGCTGATCCTGTTCTAGGGTCATATTTCTCACAGACAGTAGGAGCTTGAACAGATCTGCACTGACTGCACACATTAGAAGATACAAGATTCTCCCTTACTGTTACACTTTTCCATCTCTTTATTTTCTTTCTGTTTTTTGCTTGTTACTCTCACACCTTAACTGTTTAAATCAGAGTTAAGTGTTTATCTGCGGGTATTGTTTGGTTATGTGCAAACATGTTTGTCTTTTCTGTTTTTCTAGACGGAGCCTCCCAGTCAGCATCATGTCCGCATCCAGAAAGAACTATGGAGGATTCAAGATGTGATGGAGGCCCTTAATAAACACAAGGCTGAGAGAAACGCTATAGATGGTATGAACTTCTATGGGTCCAAGAACAACTTCAGCAAGCACAAAAATGAGGTGAGGCACCGCTATCAGAAAAACAATACAGTGCCCTTGGCCATACAGTTTTAAAGCTGTTGTTCTAATGGGAAAAATTAGGAATGTAATTATTTAACCAGACCATTTACATCAAATATCCATCTTCTCAAATCTGACAGTTTTTCTGCTTTGTCTTTTTGTCTTTTGGTTTTCACAGTTTTCTAGTATTTAATAAAATTTCAGAACAAGCAATTAAACCATTTATTGGGTGTAAAGAATTATTAAATGTGTGGTTGCATTCCAAGTGACATGCTCCTGGGTGATAGCGGCCTTGCTCATGAGTCGAATGGACGTGTCATTCATGCTGTAACATCATGTGGAGCTGGTTTTCCCATCCAGTGGGCCTGATCTCACTCTGTACCAGATGGCGGTTGCTCTGAGCGTGAATGGTGGCACCATGTGTCACAAGGCTTCCTGTACTCTTTTGCACTGTATAATCCCCAGGAGGAGGACTCTGTACCCCCGCGGCCACCCTTACCTCAGTCCTACGAGCCCAACCTCCCAACTGTGCCCCCTATATCCTCTTATGCTGGTGTGCGCCCCTCTTCACTCCACAGACTGGAGGACAGGAAGGCCAGTCACAGGAATGGCACGCACAGCGTAAGCTTGTTGACCACTGACCCCAGTTTACCCTCAGCTGTGTGTCGTCACACATCATTCGTCTCAGTGGTTTTGTTTTTCCATTTTTAATGGACATCTTTTGGATTGTTTTTGGTTGGATCACATCTCTTTTTTCACTTGATGCCACATTTCTAGCATGTTTTACTTTGGTTAATTTATTGATTTGCCTTTTTTTGTCTCCTTTAGTGTGTTCAGAAATAGCGATTCTGTGTTCTGTGGTGTGTTCTGTTCTTGGTTTCAAATTAAGTCATGTCTGAGTTTGAATGCGTCTGCCTCCTGTCTCCTTTTTCATTTGCTTGTAAAACAGTTTGTCGAACTCAACAACAACATAAAGAGTTGTTCTTCAAACTGTATACACTTTGTATAATTGGTAATTGGTAAAAGAAAAATTGCCTTTAAAGTCATTCTATAAGAAATGTTTTTTCTCTCTCTTTTTTTGCTGTTCATCTGCAGGGCCCAGACTACAGACTGTATAAGAGTGAACCAGAACTCACCACAGTAGCAGAAGTGGATGAAAACAATGGAGAGGACAGATCTGAACATCCACCTGATAGAGAACATTCTGGAAATAAAGGTACAAGACTATAAAATATGATCCAGATCAATGTAAATTTTTCCAGTAAAGTCCAATAAAAAAAGGACAAGCTATTAAATCTATGCTAACATTGACTGTTGCCATGGTTACCACGATATTAATGTTGGCATCACAATCTGTAGAGCATAAATACAAGGTAAGGTTTTTCTCCTTCCTTTTCAGTTTAGTATATTACAAAGTAACTATCGACATCGAATTTTTACACTTCTGGTTCCCAAAGTCTGTGGGTATTGTGAATGACTTTTGGTTTTATGTCTGAAATAAGGTCGGTGGTAAACACATTACATTACATTTACATTTAGTCATTAGGCAGATGCTTTTATCCAGAGTGACTTACAAGTACGGTACAAAAGCAAAAGGCGTTGCAGTAGTCAGGGTAAAATATGAGCATATTCTGAGGTACACTTGTGAAGAATTTAGAATTGCGGTACACTTGTGAAGGGGGAATGAGAGTTTGATACTTGCCCCTGCCAGTATACCGTAAAGATTTAACCTTGTAGGTGGGACCTTATCCAGCTAAGAGCTGTGACAGAGATACCCAGTTTGTAGGGCTTCCTCGACCATTTTAGCATTATATACCCCCTGCCCCCTAGAAGGTCAAGTTAATTTTATTTAATTTTATTATCTATATAGTGCCAGATCACAACAGAAGTAATTTAAGGTAACCTTTCCTATAGAACAGGTCTATACCTTGTTCTTTTATGAAACAAACTAAACAGCCTTATGCTATTTAAACGATGGCGTGGTCACGCGTTTACAATACTCCTCTGCTTTCAATATCACGCATGGCAGTTTCTCCTCCATGCATTCACACACGTGCGCACACACACATACACAAACAGACACGCACACACACAGGTGAGCACACTTCTACAACCAAACAGATCTGGTGGCTGATGCTGTCAAAGGCTAGAGACAACTGTTTCAGTGCAATGACCATATTTTAAACCAGACTGGTTGACATCAAGTAGATTGTTCAGAGGTAGACATTCCAGATCTGCTAAAAGAATACATGTTCCACGGTTTGACTAGAAATGGAATAAGGGAGAAAAGTCTGTAGTTCTCAACCTGGGAGGGTTCAAGAGTGGGTTTCATAAGGAGTGGAGTAACAAAGGCCTGTTTGAATGTGGTGGGGAACGTGCCAACTGTGAGAGATGTATTGATGATGTGTGTAATGTCTGGAGTTTAGAGGGGTAGGATCTTGATAGCAGGTAATGTGATGGCTTGAGAGAAGGAGTGTGGATGTGTCACTCTCAGTCATAGTGGAGAATGAGGAGAGTGGTAAGCTGTTTGACAAGCAAGGGCAGAGTGTGTTGATCTGTTGGCTGTCCCCTTTCTTAACGAAGTTGGCAAAGCCGTCAGCGTTGGGAGAGGTTGATGAAGGAGGTGGAGGAGGGTAGAGAAGGGATTTGAAAGTAGAAAACACAGTGTTCATTCCTAGGAAGTAAAATGTGCCAGTGTTTTTATGTGTCTTAAAAAAGGCAGTCGCTAACAAGTGGCTAAATGGGATTTCAGAGGCTGTTGGGAGAATTGAACATCATTATGTCAGGTCTCACGTGCAAACTATTCTAACTCGGTCCAACTTGTGGATTCATCAAGATCATGTCATCTTAAGAGGAAAATGCTTTTGTATGCTTTGTGTTTATTAAGATTATTTTGCAGAAGAAAATGTGTAAAATGTGAAAATGTGAACAGCCCTGAATAATCGTTTGTTTTTTTTACTGAGCATTTTTTTTACATTTTCTGCAAAAATCTAAAAGACAATTGTTTAGGGAGGAACTCTTGTTATTAACAACTTACTAGTTGTTCTTCAGAAATACTAGCGTACAATGAAATCCATGGATGTAGTGGCATTTGAATGTGGATTTAATTTACCCTGTATAAATCAAACTAAAGCATGCATGCTTTTAAACCAGACTGAAATGTGTATCAGTGCTGCAATAAATATATTTATGCAACTTTACTTTACTAGACATTATGACACTATATTCCCAGGTTTGAACTTTAAGGTTTCACAAACTAAACTACTCTTAAGTAGTGATGACAAGTGCTTAAATCTGGATGATTGCCTATTAACAATAACACAGTTGTGCAAATGCAGTTAGTGAAACAGCATATTTCCATAAATGTAGTATATATAATTCTATTAAATGTTTTATTAAAGCAGGCTTTTACTAAACAATTTACTTACTTTTCTCTGGTTGCTTACTAGGAATGTCCTACCCAGTTGGCATTGTCCCACCCAGGACCAAATCTCCAGTTGCTGAGTCTTCTTCCATAGCTTCTTATGTCACATTAAGGAAGAGCAAGAAGCCTGATCCCAGGACGGTGAGTCCCCAGACTTTAGTCTTTATTGCAATGCGAGTGACTTCTAAATAGCAACTCTGAATTGCTTTCCAATTGCTAACATGTTTTGGATTACCATATAAGTCCTAAACTAAACAACAACATTTTTTCTCTAAGCAGTAGGAAAAAAAAGTTTAACAAATGCTTTTACAGTTCTGGCTGCCACTCTGTCTTTATAAATTGTGTTTACTCTTCTCAATTGGTTTGTTTGAATATTAAGCTGTTGGTTGAAAGACAACTCTTGACAGGGCCAGGGTATGACTCCCACTTTTAAAATCAGACTGTCATAAAAGCTTAGTTTAGTCTTCAGCCTTTTACCCTATGACCTTAAGAATATTAACCATGTCATTATTTAACCATACTAAAGGGTGTGATATGTTTATTTAGTAGAACTGAACTTCTGTGAACCTGTGCGCATATACATACCCACATTTGCTGCTGGCCCATATAACCCTTGGATTCCAGCCTTTTTGAACAATCTGGACAGTGGAGACTGTGTCTTCTGGCTCTGGACTGAATCCAGATCTGCCAGACCCCCTGGCATGGCACAAACCTGAGAGTGAACAACTTCTCAGTTCAGTTCACATCATCAGCTGCTCTTGCTCAAGCATTAACAGGCCCCCAACCTTTCTGAGTGCACCCATGTGTGCCAGCAGAAGTGTGTGAGCACACAGCAGTCAGGTTGTTTCAATGTGTTTGTACCTCTGCTCCGTTCGGGTCTACGAGAGTCAGCATTAAAGCGCTATGTTACAATAATGATGCAATATACCCCAGTCCTCACTGTTAGTTCTGTTTAAATAAGTCAAGTGTTTTTCCAGTACCAGCAGTATTAGCAGAAAAAAAGCAGTTTTTTCATGTTTAGCTAAGTTTAGAGCTTTTTCAACAGTATGTAGTATTCACCGCTAACACGGCAACATGAGATCTGACACAACCAGACCACGACACCACTTAACTACACACCCAAACAGTGGCTCTAAGGAGTACAATTTAGCACGGTTGCATATATGTTTCAGCAATGAGTACCTGATAGTGATGCTACATTATTATTAAATTCTCTTAATTGTGTGTGTATGTGTGTTATGCATGCATGTCTATGATTGACCTCTCTGGCTAACAGGAGCGCCCACGCAGTGCAGTGGAACAGCAGCTGTGTGCTGTGGAGAGTGGACGGCCCAGAATGAGTGTGGAGGAGCAGCTGGAAAGGATCCGTCGCCACCAGCAGGGTACCCTCAGGGAGAAGAAGAAAGGCCTCAGTATCCGGGGGAGCAGCCAGGAGAACACACCCTCTCGCAGTCACTCATTTACTAAAGAAAACCATTTCCGCAGTTCACAGGTAACAATATTTGATGACTTGTGCAGATGTTATCTAGGCACCAAAGCAGCACTAAAGTTTGGAGTATATTGAATTCAAACTGTGCAATACTGTGATCTGACCTATCTGCATCTTTGTTTATTTTGTGTCGTTTCTAGTCCCAAATGAAGCGCAGAGATGACGTGATTAGCTGTGACATTCAGGAGCTGGAAGCTTCTCTCAGGCAGCAAGATCTGGTTAGAGAGCAGGAGACACCTGCCGAGGAGATTGCCCGTCTCAAAGAAGCCTTTAATGTGGACCGAGAGGTGAGGCATCAGGTAGCCGTTATTCATCAGACACGGAGGGATAATATTATTACAGGCATTATAATTATTCAAGGAATTTTGACCAATGAATGGTTAAGTATTATGCATGTGAGTGTTAAATCTGCATTGATGATAGGAACTGACATGATTACAAAGAAAAATTAAGCTTTGATGTTATCAGAAACTTTCAATTACTGAAATACCATACTGTATTGTTGGAAAACACTTCAGCCAGGAATAATATTAAATCATTTTAATGGGCTTCATCATTTTAAGGCCCCCCTTGCTGTTTTAAAAGACAGCAAGGCTTTTCTCTGAATATGAGTTGAGTTGAGTTGAGTTGTGGCCAATCCTTGTCCTCAAGGGACTGATTGTTTTACTATACTTTCCTACCAACTGCTGATTATCTGGATCAGGTGTGTTTAGTCAACCAGACACTGTAAGTGCAGGGATGGTTGGAAAACAAACAGGACAGTGGCCCTTTTGGACCAGGATTGGAAACCCCTTCCAGGACAAAGCCTAGAGTGTTGGTCCATTTATCTTTAACAAAATATAGAAAAGATTCCCCATAGAGACGATGGTCACTTATGATGGTCAGTGATGATGATTATTATGAGCAACTTGTATCGTTTTATAAATGTTGTTTTGATTTATACACTTTTTTATTGTTTACAGATTCAATATTTAATTTCTGGTGTGACTTACATAGTTTTTCTATCAATTTGTTCCAATTGTGTTTAATCTGAAAGTATTTAAAGTAGATGCTTCTTGGTTGTGTTTCTCAAGCTCTCTGTGCCTGACAAAGTGCTGATTCCTGAGCGGTATGTGGAGTCAGACCCTGAGGAAGCCCTGAGTCCTGAGCAGGAGGCTGATAAACAGAGGAAAGTTGATCGCATCAAAGCACTCATAGCCAAAAACAGGTAAAAGCCATGTTCAGCTATCTACATCAAAACCTATTTATTGAAAATGTCAGGGCTGCTCCTGTGCACGAACGCACAAGTGAGCCAACCCTGTCTCCTTCGTTTCTGTACAACTAAACTGCAATCACGTTTTTATAAACGTAATTGCAACTGGATTATATTTCCTGTCAACACAATGATCATATGTTCACAATTAAAGTAAATGACACATCGCAAATACGGTGATACTTAACAAATCAATGAAATGTCCACAGGCAGCATATTTTTGCCTGCCAAATTATCTGCTCTACAACATCTGGTTTTCTATTTCGCTAAAATATCCGATATTGAAACATGTAACAGATATTACACACACAATATCTGCATACAAATTTAAACACATGATCTGTCTCTAACCAAAGTATTTTTCATGCCCAAATGTAACCTCTGCCAGGCCTGCACGTTATAAGCCCACCAACCACCTTGATGCAACTCAATTCCTAATTTTTTATCAGACAGGGTTGGGTGAACACACTCCCACTAGGGGACAGAGATTGCGCGTCATCAGAAAATATGTTTGTGTAATGTAATGTAGTGTTGATTCTGAAACTTTATGCCACAATGTTTGTATTTGTGTGCTCCTAGCATGCAGAATGTGCTTCCTAGTACACCTTTAAGCCCAGACGAGGAGACTGAAGAGGAGGTTACCGTACAGGAGAAAGAGAAGATGATTAATATTTCCTACGAGCTGGCAGCAGAGGCTTCCAAACTCAGCAAGCTGGTAGCAGGTACATCTCTAGAGAGAGAAGAAGGAGGCGGTGGACACGGTTTGATCAAAAGAATGCATCAGATAAAACAAAAGCTACAGGGAACCTATTCTTGGAGAGAGAGAGACTATTTATTTTGGCTGTTTAGCAACTAGCTGCTGATCCAATGTATTTTTATTTTGTGTGTGACCTGTGTGTGTTCACTGTGTTGTTCTGTTTCATTGCAGTGAAAAGCGTGTCATCCTCTTCCCCACCCCTTCCACAGTCTCCTAACACACCCCCTCAGCTCACTGATGGTTCTCACTTCATGTGTGTGTAGTAGCACCAGTAAGGGACTTCATCATCCTGTTTTGTCCATACTCACAATGCAAAAATGCTCTAATTTTTTGTAGCTCTAGTCCGAATACGTGCTGTCACTTATCGATAAAACTCCAATGACTATACTATTAAGTTTAATTGTTTTTTCCATTGCCTAGTGCTATTTTTGCTAATAATAACTTTTTCTCACCTTGTCTTTCTGCAGCTCAGGCCCTGGCCTCAGTAAAAACCTACACATGAAGGAAACAGTAGTAGAGGCATGAAGATGCCCCTCAAGACTTACCCAAGGACATCAGCATGAAGCATCAACCTAAAGAGAGTAAAAATTTCTACTCTGTATTCTGGAGTCTTAACCTCTGACTTCTGTATGCTGACTGTGATGTCATATGCCACCAAAAACACTTTCTTTGTAACATTTCTCTGCGTGTGCCCCTCTTTAGGGTCACCACATCCACCCCAACCTGGGGAGGCGGTACAGTTTTGATATCATTATTGTTGCAGTCATTTTCGATTTTCACAAGCTTTTTATGTTTATTTTAATTATTTATAGGGCTTTACTATTTGTCCGACCCATGTTTCACCACCTGTTCAAAAATGTTTTCAGTTTAGGTAAATGATTTACAATTTGTTTTTTATGCACCAGTCATCATATTTATCCATTTACTGTAAAGAACATTTGCCTTTGCTAAAGATGAATATATAAGAGATAGAGTTCTGTCAAGTATATTCAAATGGAGAGTCACTCTTTCTGATGAAGAGTATTTGCAATTTCTCCTGTTTTGGGGTTGTAATTATTTAAGTGTCACATTGCTGACACTTTTGTTAAGGTTCTGGCTTAAGTTACTATATACTGTCTTTTTTATGGCTGAGAGATATATTTAAACTGAGAGAAAGAAAAAAACAGAGTTTGCTTCTATTTTATGACATGATAGTTTCACACCCTGGAACTAAAACAATATATTAGCACATGTAAAAAGCAATAAAAGGAAAATATTTGTGGATCCAGGATACTTTGTGTGTGTGTGTGTGTGTGCGTGTGTGTGCGTGCGTGTGTAGAAAGTGTAATTATCAAAGGTTCCCTGTATATATGATGTACATGGTAAAGAAGGATGGGGGAGTGTATCCAAAAATATGGTTACATGATTTGATTTTGCAAATACTCATATCCCATCTGTTTTATATCATGTTAAATAAATGTTGCTGTTCTTAACAAGCGACTGCATCATGTTTTTATAATGTGCCAGCCCCTGTAGTAAACAAGCTGAGGATAAAGCAATATGTATCTATGCATTCATGTTTAGCTTGAATTTAGCTTTGTCCTACATGAGAATTATGAACTAAAAAATCTTATCCTAGATTTTCATTGAGTCTTAAACGTGTGGACTTTTAATGTTTAAAATATGTTTTAATCATCAGTTTTACTTTTAAAACTTTTAGCAAAATATTTACATTTTTAGCAGACCAGCTTAATTGAAGCTTTGTGTGGCAGACAGGCAGCTAAATATAGGATTATGGCTCCCTCTTGTGATCATTCTGTTGCTGCAAAATTGGTAATTTCTTGTATTTTTTAACACAGCATGATCCCACATAAGTATGTAAGCAAGCAAAAGTGAAAAAGTAACTTAAATTTCTTTTTTTTTTTAAATAACTGGTTAAACCACTCACGAATAACCTCAAACAAGCGCTTCTTGTAGCCACGGAATATTTGCACAATATTCTGGAGGAATTTTTGAACGTTTTTTCTCACCAAATTGCTTTAGATCAGCCATATTCTTAGTTTGCCTGGTGTGAATGAGGTCCTTCCACAGATCTCTATTAGGTTGAGGTCTGCGCTGTAACAGGGCCACTCCAAAATACAGATTTTGTGTCTCCAAAGTCATTCTGTAGTAGATTTATTTTGATATTTACAGTCATTTTCCTGTTCAACAGAGCTTCAGTTGGTGGACAGCCACTCTACCATTATCTTGTAGAATACCTTGATAAATTTGGGAATTCATTTTCTCCTCCATGATGGCAAGCTGTCTGGGTCCAGAGGCAGCAAATCAGCCCCCAGTTATGACGCTCTGTCCACCATACTTCACTTACATTCTACGGTTCAATGTTGAAAACATTGAACCGTATTTCAACATGTATTTCTAAGATGATTTACTATCAGCTTATTTCTAAGATGATTTACTATCAGCTTAGAAATGTTGTGTTTGTTTGTATTTGTGACTTTGGTGAAAATCAGATTACATTTCACAACTAATTTATTCAGAAAACTGGGAAATTGCAAATAGTGCAATTGTAAATCAGCCCCATCTTAACAGACTGCTGTTTTTGTTCCACATAGTAACATATTTTTACCATCATTGTCAAACTAACCAGACTTCTACATGTACGTTATCAACAGCAGCAAATTCAACACTGATTATAATACACTGTTTTCTTAGTGGAGTACTTTTACTTTTGTACTTTAAATAAAAAAATTATCATGCACTTTTGCTTGAGTAGAAAATTATAGGGTATTTAAGTATTTTTCTAGGCAAATACTTACACTTTTGCTTGATTATTGCATTTGTGTACTTTATATGACTCTGATTTTCGTCCAGATAATCTGCAGGCTTCTCCACAAAGTAAGTAGTTAATTGTCTACAAGATAAACTACATAACTATATAGGAGAATGAACACTGACAGGATTCTTCACAATTAGTGTTACCACCAAACATTCTTATTGTACTGAGTGCTTTGTTGAAATTTTAAGTGTCATACTAGATTTAAATGTATGTAAAAATCTACTGTAATCTACATTCATCTGTCATATTAAGTAGACTGGATTTCCCTGCAGACATTTCATATCGCTGATGGGAGGCTAAATCCACTTTTCATCCCAAGCCACATCCTCCCTCTGTGCAAAAATGTATTTAAAAGTTAATCTGGAGAAAAGAGAGAGCCTTTTCCAAACCCCTTACAATAGAAGTAATGGTAGCCAAAATCCACAGTCCTTGTCTTGAGCAAAAAATGTATTCAGAAATGTTTCCAATGCTAATTAGTCTTTACCACTCCGAGTTAACCAAAAGGGTGCAACACTGAAGATATGCATTTATGTGACTAATCTGGAAGGAAGTGTCATCTCCAGACAAGACATTTTTTGCAGAAGGATGACTGTGAAAGAAAAACTTGAAAACCAAACTTTTTGGTGTATTTACTTTACATTACTGAACAGGCCTACTGGCCTGAGTAGTCAGACCCTCTTTATGAAGTGGGTGTTCATTGTTTGGAAGGCAGTAGCTAAACATTGTTGGTATCTCATAACCAAGAGCATTTCTAATTACAGGCCAGAATGAATCCATTATATGACGTTAAGCTGATGGATTCTGACACAAAAACTGATGATCAGGTGTAGTCCCAGGAGGAAGATCCCCTGACCTTGCCGGACAGATCCTGGCTGTAGTAAACACTGGCTCCTTTTTAATGAAGCTTTAGGAAACACATGGCAAGTTTAAATACCAGAGTTAGAGTTTGCACTCCTCGTGCCGCCACTGACCAATCAGACAGCACGCAGAGTGACGTGACCCAGCCCTCCGTCTGCAGTGAAGCGGTTGACGGTGCCACGGGTAAAATTTAATACCGAAAGTGTCACTCGGTGTGAGGGCTGCTGAAATGGCTGCTGCGGCTACAGAAGAAATACCCGTCAGTGAGGAGAAAGATGTACCGTTCGTTGAGCCAAACGATAGCACAAGTGAGGAGAAAGAAAGGGCCCTTACCGAACCGGAAACCGAAGAACCAGGCAGTACTGTAGAGCCGAAAATGGAAGCAGGGGAGGCGGAGGCCGGCGAAGAGAATCCCGCTGAAGCGGCAGACAAGGCCGCGAGCGAGGCGCTGACAGACAGCGGTGCTGTAACGGTCAGCCAGGAGGCGGCTAGCACACCTGAACAACCAGAGCAAAAGTCTGAATCACAGCAAAGCCCCGGAGATGGTAACTGCGAACCCGGCAGCGATAACACAACGAAAGAGGCGAAGGAGGAACCAGGGGAAGAGAGCCGGTGTTCGGGGGTAGACTGTGAAAAGAGCAAAACAGTTTGTGAAGACGGCGAGAAACCCAGCGTCGGAGGCGGGGAGCTGGGCGAAAAGAGGCGGCCGAGCGTGGAGATGTCCTCGTCGGATGGTGAACCACTGAGCCGACTGGACTCAGAGGACAGGTTGGTTGTGAAAGTGACAGCTTGCTGTTTTGTGTGTTTCCATCCCTACCTTTCCGTCATCTTTGTACGAGGACGGGATATCAATTAATTGGGAGTTTTTGTAGCTATAGACATGGCAAGCTGTAAAAATGTGCTGTTACCATGCCTCACCAAATACCTCTAATCTCTATACATTTTAAATTAAAGATATCCTGCTTCTCTGAAAAGTCTTCAGTCGTCAGTTTTTGCCTGCAGGAGTTGACAGATTCACACTTCATCACACTTCAGTGTATCAGTCCACAACTGGCTCCAAAACTTGTCTTGTAAACTGAGGCTTAAAGTGAGTACTAAGAAACTTTCAACCTCCTGCAGATGAATGAGGAAATGTCAGGTGTCAAACTGTGCACGTAACACCATGCTTTGCAATGCAGAACAACCGAGCAAATGAAGCAACAAACACATTTTTATATGGAGGGAGAATTTAAACATGGTGCTGATTGTGACTGATACATTTATAGAAAGGTTTATTTTACATTTACAAAACTGTGGCCAAAAATACTGGACTGCAAATGACAATGGAAAGCAACAGTTAGTTGTTGAATGGATGATTTCCTGTTGACCATTTAGCTATGTTGACAGCACAGCAAATTAATAATATAGCACTATGTGCAGTGAAAAACAATGAAGAGCTCATGAGTCATGAAAGTGGCATGCGTGTAAAATCTGTTGCAGCCTGAAGACTTTCATGCATAGTCACTATATAATGTGGCAAGTAATATCTCCACCTGTTTATCACAGCTGTGCAAAGCCTGATCTAAGCTATCAAGATATTTTTATAGCCTTAGCGTCCATGTTTTATAACTGTAAAGCTGTATTCTTCCTCCTTCCTCTCTCTCTACCCACCGTGCCCTCTCCCCTCTCACAGTATCAGCAGTACCCTGATGGAAATGGAGAGCACAGTGTCGAGTGGACGCTCCACTCCTGCTATGATGAATGGGCAGAGCAGTGCCAGCTCCTCTGGGGCTAAGACAGTAGCTTATGCTTGCTGCTGGGACCTCTGTCCACAGTGTTTCAACTCCAGTCCTGATCTGGCAGAGCATATCAGGGGCATTCATGTGGATGGACAGAGAGGAGGGGTCAGTAGATTTTAAACTTTTGGACAAGCTTTGTGTTGATTCTATCTATAAACCAATGCCTTTTTTGCTGTAGCTTAACACTGACAGTTCAGGCACCAAAGACAGAATAGAAGTTGCCTCAGTTGCACTGCAAATAATCTTTGTGTATAAACAAGGATATTGAACTTGCTGAAATTAGTTTTTAGCGGAACTACTTTGAAAATTGGATTGGATTAATGGAAATTCTGTTCCTTGAAATAGAAGTGTCTTAGAACTTTTGAAATTAAAATACATGCAACTTCATTTTACTGGGGAAGAGCTAGAAGTCTTAAGCTGCTTTCACACATGCACTGGAATCATGGCTGTACGCTGGTCGGCTGAGTGTGAGAACGCAAACATCCGAGTCAGTCGGCACAGACGTTAGGCTCACTTTATCCAGAAAGCCCCCCAGAACAAAGTCAGTGTGATGTTCGTGTGAGCCGAGGTGTAAACACAGCAGGCATTTCTCCGGGATATTCACAGCAAGCGAGTGTTGCTGCATCAGCTTCTCTCTATGAAACCGAGGTTTTTGTGTCGCATCACGGCTCCTGCACTCTCTACACAGAGACCGTCCCTCACTGAAATCAAACCGATCATTTCCCTTGATGTGAAAATGCATTTTAAACAAACTACCAACTAGGTGGGTGCTGCATGTGTGAAAATACAACTCTGCGTAGAGTCCACTGTGCATCTGTGAAAACGACTTTAGCTATCATACGCTATGATAGCTAAAGTCGTTTTCACATATTCATAGCAGTACAGTAAGAAATTAGATTTATCTCATGTTGTGTTAAATATTATTGATTGCTTGATATGCCACCGAATATACCTGTGTTCAAAAAAAGATGAATATAAATATACTGTTTATGAACCAATATTTAATGCAACTATGATGACCACAAGTTTAGGTTTTTTTTTCTTTCATGAAAAAACCTCTCACACCTATAGGACATATCAAAAAAGTGCCCACACTCCAGGGAGTGGATTTCAGGACTCATCAGCTTTACAGACATAATTTTAGAAAGTCTTTTTGTCAAACAAAACTTTCCTTGGCTAACCCCTGTTATTCAGTGTTATTTTACTGTCCCTCTTTTTTTCCCTTCAAAGTTTTTTTTTACTATTCCCGTATAACCCCACTGTCTTCTCATCTTCTTCTGTGTTCTTTAGGTGTTTGTCTGTTTGTGGAAAGGTTGTAAGGTTTATAACACACCATCCACCAGTCAGAGCTGGCTCCAGAGACATATGTTGACCCACAGTGGAGATAAGCCTTTCAAGGTAAAACTTGTACCTGATGTACACAACATATTGCTTCTGTTCTGCTCTTTTCAATAGCAGTATTCTGGTTATGTGTAATATTTGTATTGACGTCTGAAGAAACCTATCAGTGTTAGTAGGTTTTTGTACAACAGACTATTTGTTTTAATCATTTTTTTGTTTATTTGTTTTTTTGCTATGGTGCAGTGTGTAGTTGGTGGTTGCAACGCCAGCTTTGCTTCCCAAGGAGGGCTTGCTCGCCATGTACCCAGTCACTTCAGCCAACAGAGTTGCTCAAAAATGTCCAATCAGTCTAAACTCAAAGAGGAGTCACCCTCCAAGGCTGGCCCCAACAAAAGGAAGAAACTCAAGAACAAACGCAGGTGCACCCTACGTACGTACCTAACAGACACACAAACTAAACTCATTTCAAAATGTTTACCTTTGTGATTTTGTAAAGTTGAGGTTGCTCCATTTATGTTGTGCTGAAACTGATGTTTTCAGCTCAAACATCCCAAATCTCATTGTTGAGAAAGCTAGAACTGAGGGTTTTATACACGCACAGACAAACATAGCATAAACTTGTGCTACATGGTGCTCATATTTAGTCCCCTTGTGGCAGAATCTTGGCTGTGTCATTGTCTTCATTACACAAACCCAGTTCTTATTTATGCTTTTACAGCATTTACATTTACAGTTTGTATTTCTTTAGGGCTCAGGTGACACAAGGAAATGTAGTTTCCTATTTTTAACATTATGGGCACATTGGAATGTGTAATGTCTAAATGTATTGTGAATTTTACAATTTTAGTTATAAGCTTTATGCTGCCATTGAAAGACAACACCAGTAGTACTTTGGCTTTTTCAGTACATTAGCTCCAGTTTGTAGAGTATATTACCAATGTTATTGCCAGCTGTTTTCCCAATCATAGTTTTTATGCTCCCAGATACGGTAGCCATTAGTTTCTTTCAACTCACAAAGACCTGATCAAGATCCACTCCAGTACAGCCAGCAGAGATCCTCTTATGGTCACTTGTTCAAGGCCACTCTTGACATTAACAGCTGACAGTAAAATGCCAAACAGAAAGTTATTCTACAGACTTGCTGCCAGAACACATATTAACACCCAATAAGAAAATGTCTAAGTATTGAGAATCACCCTTCAGTAGACAAGTTGTTTCATATTGTAGTGAATTGGCTGGAAACCAATGGCTTTCTTGAGGTTAATATTCTTTCCTTTCCTGTTTCCTGTTGATTGTTGTCTTTGTTGCAAGTTGCAAAGGTTGCAAGCACCGTTATTGTGCAGTCACATGCAACCTATGAGTATTTTTCAGTTTGAAATGTAATCTAAATATAGATATTCATTTAAATAGTATCGTATACATTTAGTTAATATTTTAATTACAGTTTTAAAGCTATTATTTGACACTGTTGTATGTAAAGACAGGATTTTTAGTCCATATAAAGTCATAAAGCATTTTTACTGTATTAAATTACTTCTAGATACATTTATAAAAAAAATGTTTTCTCTTTGGTAGTGTAGAGAGCTGCCTTACATTGACACAAGTCCTAAATCTTTGATACTGCTATTTTAAAATAATTTAAATGTCAATATATTTTTGGGAGTAACTAAAGCATAACAATCTAATTACTATAACTTTCAGCAGAGAAATTTCCCAATTTCTTTACTGCCTTGGGACCACTGCTACCCCAGAGCATCATTTAGAAACCTCAAAGGAAAAACATTTTTCAGTCATGAGGATTTTGACTTAGGTCTTTAGTTAAAGATACTGGCAAGAACATGTTTATATTTTGGGTTGTGGAAATATGATGAATTACAGATTGGTATTACTGTTAAATATGTAATTGAAGTAATGTAACTTAATTACAATTCATTTGTTTTGATTGATTTCCCAACAAATGTAAATTGGGCAATAAAACTGAAATAAAGCCCTAAAAACATATATTTAAACCTGACAACAGTGCTCAACACTGATTACTGTTAAACTACCAGTAGATGTTTCCAAACATTTCACATCAAGCATTTTGACATTTGCAAACAAACTACACTATAATGTTAGAGCTCTTGGCTGATTTCTGGAAGGGATAAATATTGTTGAATTTCCAGCACTGAAAGGTATTCTTGGGTCTTCTTGCGTGGCAGCCTCTGACTACAAATTGATTTGATTGATAGACAGGAAGTGATGCAGTCAATGAAGTCAAACAAGGGAATGAATCAAAACATGTTTGAAATTTGGGTGCATAAAAATTAAACCTATCTAGGTGTAGATACAGCTCTGTGTAAGATGTCATACACTTGGTGATGTTCTCAAATTTTTCTCCGTGGCTTTATTAACCTACATTGTCAAGAATTACACTAAAAGAAGGTTCCTGCACAACAAAAAGATGCACTTATATTCTACATATTACTGAACTTTTAGAGAAAAAAATGTATGTAATTCCTTTGTCTTACCAACGTTTTGATTAGTAACTACAGTTATTATTAATATATATTGTCTTGGTAACTGTAACAGATTCCAATTACATTTGTTATGTAATTTAATTGTGTGTAACTAGTTACTCCCAAAGATTATTAGGGCCACAGTAGGAACCCTGATGTTACGTATGTTTCACTCCGCACTCATTCCTTCCCCTCCAGCGAGGCCCCACGACTTCTTTGATGCTCAAACCATGGATGCTATTCGCCACAGAGCCATCTGTCTGAACCTTGCCACCCACATTGAAAGTGTGGGAAATGGCCACAGTGTGGTTTTCCACAGCACGGTGAGTGCTTACTATGTTTGTTTGTCATGTTTGCCTCTGGCTGTTCATTTTTGTTTTAATGATTTTATACTCTACTAGCAGTAGATGAGGGTTACAAAAATGCATTTTTATGTTAAATTATAAGGTTTATTCCTCTGTTTTATGGGCAACTTTGTGCAAATACTAACTTTTTTTTTTTTACTAGAGGTTCAAGTTGTTTCAGACTTGGAAAAACACATTGTACTTACATAAGCCCAGCAACAGAAATTTTATGTTTACCTATCTATCTCAAGTAGCATCTAGGATAATAGGCGATTTTTAGTTGGGCAATAATTTTATATTCAAAGACTCCACATCTAAGCAGTTAGAAATATCCACATCACAAAGAATCCATTTAAGAATGACCTTGTTGATGAACCAAAATCAGTCTGCATCTGCATATTGAAAAGTCTCAAACTAGAGTAGTAGGTGGAAGTAATCTTGTGTTCCTAATGTAACTTGTGCACAACACAAGCAAAATAGCTGGCTGTTAAGGCATTGATAAAAATACATAAAGTTTGTAATTGGTAGTTTTGCCATTTTAAATCTAAATCCACCAGGTCATGAATATAGAGAGTCTGCCTGTCATAATATGCATAACTGTGGTCACATTTGCGCTTCTATTGTCATTTCCTGTATAGACAACAGGGGGCATTAAAGAATCACAGCAGATTTTTCCCGCTGCACTTCAAGTGAACTTTGTGAATCGCTTTAGGGCTTGATGTTGTTTTTCTCTGAATCAGGCTTCACAGGAATGACAATTGGATTGTTTTTGTGTACGGTGTTTGACCTGATTTGAGCAGAGCGCATGATACATTATTAATGAGCTGTAAAATGCCTTTGCACTATACTACTGTGTATGGGCAAGGAAAAAACTCCAAAGATTCTCCATCTCTCACTGACAACAATGTAGAGAGAGTAGAGGACTGAATTCTGCATAAAGGGAGATTTATTTTATTTACCTTTTGGATGTGAAGGATGTGAATGGCTGATTTATTTTTTTTTTTTTAATGACTGCTATTCTTATGCTGTTCCACTAGGGAGCACTCCGTCTCCTGTTTAAGACCCTCAGTTGCGTGATGGTGACATCACGGTCTAATACACATTCACACAAAAATACACACAAATTCTACCTCTATTTTTTCTGGGAAGTCCACTTATATATACATAAAGAATATTTAATTTGCATTTTGCATGCTGTGGAAGCACGCCGGCACTGGCTAACCTTGCAGAAATATTGTTTGTGCTTGTGAATACAGAAATCTACATTTTCTTTCGAAAGCAAAAAGTGAAAATGTTTCCCTGGTCAACTTGATTTATACTCCACGTTTGAAGGCACAAACATATACACACAGGTAGTGTGTACAGTTCGTTAGTATTGTTGTAGTTGTTATTAATAAATATCTTAGGACAGATATTAAGATGCATGATATGTGCATGGAAAATATACATCCACCAGCCACTTTTTTGGGTATGTCTGTTCAACTGCTTGTTAATGCAAATATCTACTCAGCCAACTCAATGCAATAGGCATGTAGACACAGTCAAGATGATCTGTTGAAGTTCAGACCAAGCATTAGAATGAGACAGAAATGTGATTTAGGTTACTTAAAATATGGCATGGTTGCTGGTGTCAGTATTTTCAGAAATTGCTGATTTACCATCTCTAGGGTTTACAGACAATGCTCTGAAAATGTTTTAACTGTCCAGTGAGTGAAACTTTGACACTTGGTGAAAATGCCTTGTTGATGAACTGAAATAAACAAATGTTACCACCAAGGTATGTAGAAGACCATCTCTGAAAGCACAACATGCCTAACCTTAAAGAATATAGGCTATGGCAGCACAAGACCACACCAGGCGTTACTCCTCAGCTAAGAACAGGAAATCTAGGCTACAATTGGCATGGGCTCACCAAAGTTGGACAATAGAAGAAGATTTGACTATTCTGCTGCAAAATTCGGATGTTCGGGTCTGAATTTAGCACAAACATCATGTAAGCATGGAAAGCCTTGCATCAGTGGTTCAGGCTCAACTTTGGACTAACAGGGTCTAATAAAGTGGCTGGTGAGTATATGCTTAATTGCTGGGGGAAAAAAGATTGAAGAATCATTACCGGTTATTCTAAGTTTTCAGACGTTTGTTTTTAATCACAACTTACTTGCAGAATAATTAATATATACAACACAGATCTGCATAGAAAAAACATCATACAAAAATCATATTGTCATAATGTTTTGAAGTGTGTAAGCACTTTTACTTTACTTACAGACAGTAGACTTCAGTTGATCCAATCAGGATAGAGCAGAACAGAGCTATGAAGCCATGTCATGCCTTTGGTGCCTTTTCATTCTTTTCTGTTCTGCTCCGCTTCTAAAAACTTTAACTGCTTCCCAGCAGCTAAACATTTCAAAAGAAAAGCTTAGAAGTGAAAGAAAAGTGAAGATAAGACTTGGGAAGAGGTTAAGAGAGGTAACCGCATATTTAGACATAGACTCAGAAGGAGGAAGCACCAGCCAGGGGAGGTAAAGTTACAAATGAAGAGAAACAGAAACATGGAGAGAATGTACAAAGAAAGGGGGTTAAGTAAAGGTCAGGGTCATGAAGTCGGAAGGAGATCTGGACAGTTGGGCATACATTCTCTTCTCTATCCCTTAGAGGATTGTGGTGAAGAATAACTGCGGCACTGCGTCAGACAACGAGCCCCAATGGACCCTCCTAGGCCTGGGGAGATGGAGCAAAGCTGTAGGGGTTTTGTGGAGTTTGGCCGGTGGGCCTGCTGACACACCATAGCAGCTCAGTCATGTTTATGATGGGATATTATTGTTATTGCACCAATCTGCGTCATCCACAGCTTGATCCCCTGACACTAGACAGGCACCCAGTTAAAGCAGGCTTGCCCTCCCCCGACTTGGGTCCTGCAGTTTACGCTGCCTTGTTTTGGAGCCACATTAATATCCGCTGTTCACTCCCTATTTCCTTCTGCTCTCTACCCTCCCTGTCTCTCTAAAGTCAAGCAGATACCATACAAATTCATTTTTTAGGTCCAATTCAGTCCTGCCCGATTGATTGATTGATTAATTGATTGATTGATTTAATTATTTATTTGTTTATAATATAATCAGGCCAAATTGGCCCAACCGGTGTCATTTGATGTGTGAACTGGGCCACGATTAATCACCTGCATGACCACTGATCCTGCTCCTGAAAAGTCAGATGGATTTCTGGCATTTCAGAACTTTGATCAGGTCTACAACATCTATCGGGTCCTTTCTACTATTTAAAAAAAGAGAAACCTCCACTTTTTCACTGTAATGTTGTGCAGAAACACTCATTTGTTTTTATAGGAGATACAAAGGGTTTAGTTTTCACACTAAAACTATTATATATTACAGACCAGAGGCAACAACATGATCTATTTGCAAAGCTTCTCAGAAATATTGTCAAGGCACCAAGCCAGCAAAAACAAATTTCACGTCTTCTAACCTAGCCTAAATATTTTTCCCAAAAAGCTAATCAGTCTATTACTAAACGTGTCTGTGTCCTATTTGCTTTTCTTCAGACTTTATCCAGACAACTGCATACCTGCAAACTTATCTAAATGTAAAGATAGATTTTTTTTTCATGTCATGTGCAAAGTGCTTTCCCGAAGTGAGAGAAAAAGTTGTTGTTTTCCAAGATATTAGTTAGAAAACCTATTAAAAGAGGGGGAAAAAGCATGAAGTTTGACCAATATGCTCGATAGAGGACAAAAACACAGATCTGAACAAGAAAATTTAGAAAATTATCAAGTGTAAGATAATAATTAAAATAAAATAAATTAAAAAGCAGTTAAAAGAAGGTGGAGAGTGATTCTAGGTCTGTCTGTGTCACTTGTCTTGATGGAGCCTCTTCCCTCCTGTCCTCAAACCAGTTTCCATCAATGCCGCAGCCAGTCCCCAGAGTCACAAAAATAATTTCAGATATTCATGTGCGTAGGAGAAGTTCTTCTCATGTGAGCTCATTCACTACACTAAAAATAGACATTGCTCACAAAAAAGAGCCGATTGACGCAAGAGGTTATAGCTGTGGCTATTTTTGATACTCCTGGTTATTTTTCTGCTTTGTCTTCTTCCAACTGACAGTATTTGTCTGAATTCCAGACCAGTTTTACTGTAAACCAACACAGCATGATAAATGAAATGTTTTGCATAGAAAGAACCAAATATTGGGTACATTTTTCACAAGATACAAGGCCTTGACGTTTTTGGTTGTGTTGACCAAATAAATGTTGAGCAAGAAGAAACAAAACAAAGATGAAATTAACACGCCATGTAACTATAGCAAAGATAAGAAAGTGGGTGCTAGTCATCAGACTACACCCTCAAAGACACTGAAGCATCTGGTGCTGGTGCCACAGCAAGAACAGCAACTTGCTTATCGTGAGTGTGCTCAGTGTGTGTGCTCCATGGCGATATTGTTGGCTCTCAGAAGTATCAGCTGTGATGTGCTGTCTTTAGTTAAGTTGAGATACTTAAGACATATTGAACTTTTGTCTGAATTTGAGTTGCTTGGTGTTACATTGTGTTGCAGGGGAATATGGGATAGATCCTGTTGAAAATAGAAACCTCACAGAGCTCTTGCATGCATTATTAAGACTGCTCACATTGCTTATTAGTGTAATGATCAGTTACTGTATCACTTGGTGAGATGTTGGAAGCATGTAGCCTCATTATTCGTTAGCAAGATTGGGGCCAAGATGGGGGCATGTCTTTAAGCTGGTTTTCCAGTTAGAGAGAGAATAGAGAATGTTGCAATATGAGCCAAACCTGACGTGAAAATGTAATGCTTGTAAAATCACATATTATCCTAAAATTTTAAATTGCCCATGTGTAGATTAAATTATATGCCTGTATAAATTAGATCGTAGTTATTTTGCGTAGTGAGGCAGCTTGCAGCCTTTTTGGGGGTATGCATATATCAAATTACAGTAGTGCAGTCAAGACAAACTAAGTTAAATGATGATATTTCATATATTTTTTTAAATTGTCTCTGTGTAGGTGCTAGCCAGAAGGAAAGAGGGGACCGGCAAGGTGAAAGTTCTTCTCCATTGGACACCTGAGGACATGTGAGTAAACCTCCCCTAAACTACACTACACCTGCTTCTGCATAACACAGACAACAAGTCTACTAATTAAAAATGTGCTGTAATCTGGTTCTATTTCACTCACTACCTTAACAAAAGTATAACTAGTAAACAGACCTAGTTTATATTAATCACATTAAAA